>SJYA01001810.1:514226-635645 GCA_006410615.1 Neotragus moschatus
TATCATACATGTTACAATGCCATATTCCCAAATCCTCCCACCCTCTCCCTCTCCCACAGAGTCCAAAAGGCTGTTCTACACATCTGTGTCTCTCTTGCTGTCTCACGTACAGGTTTAACACCACCATCTTTCTAGATTCCATATATATGTGTCAGTATACTGTATTGGTGTTTTTCTTTCTGGCTCACTTCACTCTGTATAATTGGCTCCAGTTCCATCCACCTCATTAGAACTGATTCAAATGTATTCTTTTTGATGGCTGAGTAATACTCCATTGTGTATATGTACCACAGCTTTCTTATCCATTCATCTGTTGATGGACATCTAGGTTGCTTCCATGTCCTGGCTATTATAAATAGTGCTGCGATAAACATTGGGGTACACGTGTCTCTTTCCATTCTGGTTTCCTCAGTGTGTATGCCCAGCAGTGGGATTGCTGGGTCATAAGGCAGTTCTATTTGCAAATTTTTTAAGGAATCTCCACACTGTTCTCCATAGTGGCTGTACTAATTTGCATTCCCACCAACAGTGTAAGAGGGTTCCCTTTTCTCCACATCCTCTCCAGCATTTATTGCTTGTTGACTTTAAACACACAAACACCAATGGAAATACAGAGATATAAGAATGTAACAAGCTTATCAGACTGGGAGTTGACCAAATGGTCTTCCGTATCTTAGCAGCCCTGATGGAGTCGAGGTCACGTCAGTCTTATTCCCTACTGAACCTCCAGCATTACTCCAGTGCCTTGATAAAGAAGTAATCAATTAATAATTGATAGTAAAAGGAATGATTGAATATATTTTCCATCTAGGACGGCATACTCATGGATGCTCATAGAATGATATTAGTTTATTTTTGTAAATGTTAAGTACTCTTTATACTCTACTCAAGGCAGAAAAGAAAAAGGTTTACAGATTTTTTTCATTCATCTGAAAAATTCATTTATATTGAAGTCCTTATTTAACTTTGGGGTCCAATGAATGAGCAATTCCTTGATATTCTCTTTCTTCATCCATAACCATTTCATCCAGAGAGCAGGGTGGGATTTTTCATCTCTCTAGCTTTCTTGATGTGGTGAAGCTTCTGTCAAAACATGTTATCTCCCTGGGAACACACGCCACAGTTTGCAGAGGCCCACAGGTGGTTGAAACCTAACCCAGTTGTAAATCACAACATGGAAAAAGTCTTGCATATTTTAGAAGACAGAAAAGGAAATAACTTTTCAGCCAGCAATTAGAAGCACATTGTGTCTCAGAAAGCCTGTGCCATGTACCTGTCAGGCTAAATGACTCCTTTCACACAAACCTTCCTCCTGATTCATTTGGAACTTCCAGACAACTCCCTCCCTCTCATCTCTCAAGTTACCCCTCAAGCCTTAATGACCCCACAAGCCTGTTTTCCTTTAAAATGTTTCCAAACCACTGGAGCGCACCTGGTCACAAGCCCCCATTGATGAAAAGTGGAATGGAGGTTGTGTCAGATATTCTATGACTGGAATTATTCCTACCTTCTCCACATTGTTGACAAAGAGTGAATAAAGGCAGCATTGTTACACCTTCAATTGAGCTATTGAAGTTAGTACTTGTTTTTGGCTCATGAAAATACCACTTTTTTCCAGGGCTATTGCAAGCCAATGATTTAGAACCCTGATTCCTTGTATTTATTTGTTTTTTTAATAATTCTCCTGCTCATGCAGTGAGGCCTGCTATTATCACTTGGACTGCCTGGCCTGGGCAGTGCACGTGGGTCATATGTGCAAACACATGACGAGAAAAGGCATTACAGACCCCGCATTCAGACTGAAAAGGAAAGGACACCAGCATTGCTGTTGTTCCATCTCTTCTATTTGAAGTAATGAGGTTCTTGCCTCAGTTGTGTAGTTGCTCAGTCGTGTCTGACCCTTTCTGACCCCATGGACTGTAGCCTGCCAGGATGTCTGTCTCTGTCCGTGGAATTCTTCAGGCAAGAATGTAGGAGTGGGTTGCCATTCCCTTCTCCAGGGGATCTTCCTGACCCAGCGATCAAACCCACATTTCCCCCATTATACGCAGATTCTTTGCCATCTGAGCCACTTTAATGGATCCCTTATCTCAGTGAAGCACTTCTAGATTGAACACAGATTGCAGGATAAACTGTATGATTAGAAATTAGTTATTAAGGCTTTAGAACAAACCCCACGAGGGATGGTGTCTGGGCACCATCATTTAGTAGTAATATGATTTCTGGCAAACTGCTAACTCTCTTCAAACCTTGAGGGAGGTTGTGAAGGTCATTCCAAGATGTTTAGACTTTCTTGAGAGCTGAGCCTTTGGTGGTCGTGGGACAGAAGAGTAACATGCTAAGAGGGAAGACTTGCAATGACTTGCAAAGGGGAGATGTCAATGCCAGGGGTCACTAAGACCCACTCTTCTGGACACACAAGTGTGGTCTATTTCTGGCACTGTTGTTCTCCTCATTTTATAAACAAACAAAAAGTGCTGTAAATGCTTGTGATGATTGAATAATTAATCAACAAATCCAAGTGAAGAAAGAAAGATGATGAAACGGGGCTGTGTACTGATGAGCATTCAGGACAAGGTCCACAATCTACTGTTCTTTTGGATGATTTATATTCGTTTTTTGAGAAGTCGCTGAGTAAAACCATAATTTGCTCCATGCCTCATGTAATGGTTTAATAATCCAGTACTGAATCAACACTGACCTTTAAGCAGTGTCTCAAATCCAGAAGCCACAAAGACTTCTGAGATGTAATTTTCTCTTCAAATTTCCCTCCCTTTATATTTGCATAAGATTTTGAAATAGCAGTACAGTTCAGATCAGATAAATAGGAAGGAGGTGGTTTCAGCTAGTTCTTGAACACAGATGTGACTTTGTTACCCAGCTGAGAGTAATTTTCCTCCCAATCAGAGGTAGAATTTTAAATAGAGCGAAAGCACGTTCTATCGTAGGAGCCCTGCACGCAAGGTGCCCTGTCAATGCAGGCAGGCACTCGTATATTTAACTCACATAGTAGTCTCAGATGGCCCCCCTTCCTCTTCTTTCTGCCATGCTGAACATGCATGTGAATGGCCAGGTCAACATTTCAGAAGTGAATGGTTTCCAGGCTTATTTGTTTGCATGACATTTTCTTTCATAGACAAGAATTTGACCATGTAACAATCCATTTGTGCCTCAGGTATTCACCTAATCTTTGCCTAAATGGAAAGGGTATATTTCTTAAACCCCAGCATGTAAAACACACAAGCAAGCGTCGATGGGAATACTGACCGTGAGCTAGTGAAAGCGGCAGCCACTTTTGATCATTCTGAACACAATAGATGTGCTCTTCCCAGATTCTCCACATTAATGGATCACTTTTGTCAAATGTCTCAGTGGGTATTATGTAGATTTGCCTGAGTGTCCTTGTGGCTGTGAATATGGTCTAGGACCTTTTTCTTTTTATAATCTTCAAGAGACACCTGTTCTGAAATCACAGGATGGAAGCTTTTGACCAGAAAGGGTGGAGCGCAGGGGAAAGAACAACAGAATAGAAGGACTTCAGTAACATGAGCCAAATTGCCTTTCTTTCTGATTTGATTGGAAAATTATTTTTCAAATTCTAGGGAGTTATTGTTCTCATATACTTCATTTAATAACATACTTCAAACCAAAAAGGTCCTTAGAGGTGATGTTCAGTGTCTTTTGTACAGATCAGTACATTGAGACCCAAAGCTAATTGACCTGCCCTACAGTTGCAAATGCAAAGCACAGCTTCAAAGGTTAGGCAGACAGAGAGCGGAACAGTAGTGGCCTGGAAATGGGGCACGGGCTACAAAGGGTGGTGGAAATAGTCTATATCTTGACTGTGGTAGAAACACACATATCCGTCTGTCAAAATCCATCTATGCATCCATAGAATGAATGCGTTCTATGAAAATTATCCCGAAAAGTTAAAAATAAAAATGTGTCAGGCACATCCTACCAAGGATAAATTTAAATAATGTAAAATAAAGCAGTGAGATAAAACCTTTTATGAAGTGTTACAGTTGAGGCCACACTTCTCTCCAAACTTGGGGAGAAACAGCATGTGTGGCATGTATAAGATTGTATGCTGCAAAAAGTCATTCCCAGATCCCCAAAAGCTTGGGAGCTGGCAGAATGAAAGAAAAGAGAAGCCAGTGAGATACTGAAATGAAGAAACACCTAACTGGCATCTAGAAGACAGATTCTATTTCTGTTTCCACTTCTACTGTTTCCCAGCTTTGTGATCTTGGGTGAGTCACCTCTCCTTGGGAAGACACTTTCTTCTCTCTCAAGTAGTGATCGGAACCCCTGTTCCCACTTTACTGCTTAAGGGTCAAGAGCAGCATCAGAGCTGGGAAAGTGCTTTGAAAGTTCAAAGTGACCGTATACATATGAGTGGTTACTAACATTTCCATCCCTGTTTACATTCATGTCAGTGAGACCAAGAAGCTGGAAATGACTCCAAATATAGGGGGCTAGTGACACTGACCGTTTGAGGATGTGGTCAGCTTTTACTGATGTTCATGTACATGTGCCAACCCACTCCTAATACATATTTTAGGTAGATTCTTCTCAATAAAAGAAACAAATAGTGAAAGGCAAAAATGTGTTTAGTAAAGAAAGGACGCATGTAACACATTTGAAAATTACAAAGTAGATTTGAAATAGATATTTACATTCACGTATTCAATGACATTTTTTGAGAGTCTAGCATGAGCAAGGCCTGGAATTACATGCAAAGACAGTCAAGGAAAAGATAAATAAAACACAGATTCAGCATCGTCTGGAAGGATGGATCATATATGTCTAAAAGTAATTTGAGTGCAAAACCATATGTGGAAAATATCATAAGAAAAAGTGTAGCACAGTGGAGTTGGAAAAGGGATAAACAGTTGTTTCTTGGAAGACTTCATGAGAGAGGTGGTATTTGAAGTGAGCATTCAAGAGTGAGTAGGCATCTTGAGATAGGCCATAGAGTCCAAAAAATACAGGGCATTTAAGAATGGTGTTCAGGGCACTAGTGTGGGAGACCAGGCTGAAGAAGGGGAACTGAGGACAGGACCCTGGAAGGCTTTATGTGCCAGCCTTTCTTGGCTGGAAATGCGAAACCACTGGAGATTTCTGAGCAGAAGTATGACTTGAAATGTGCCAGTGGAAAATGAATTTGGCAACTCGGCTGTGTGTGCACTCGTGTCGGGAGAGACCAGTGCTAGGGAGGCCAACTAGGAAACGAATTCAATGATCAAGGGGAGGGAAAGGGAAGCTTTTTTGGCCTTTATGATTAGCCTCGGAATAATCATGGCCCTGGGGGTGCACCATTTAGATTCTAATTTATTACACTGAGTATATAATGAGGCCAAGGTCTCCTGGAAGTCAAATCTTCTGCCATCTTGGGCCTAGTAGGTTGTAACTGGTTTTCGTGATATTCTGTTTTTCTTAGTGGTTGTATAATATTTTTTAATGGTTGTGCCCTGCGCATTTCCTGTCTCGTAAGCACAAATACAAGTAACATTGATATTAAAAAGGAGCTGGACTTTAAAACTTCCTGGGGGTGGGAGGTAAACAAGAAGTATCAAAGAAGATGTTCAGATTTCCAGCCAAAATGAAAATCCTTGGAAGAATGCTTTGGATGAAAGATAGTATGTTTATTTTTAACACATACCAAGTTAGTTGTGCCAGTGGGACAGCTAATATTATTGGTTATTTTTTCTATACTGAACACATATGCACTTGTTATCCTGTTTCATCTTCAAGATGGCTTTGTGAGAAGAGTAAGGTCATGTCAGTTTTACAGATAGGGGAATTTAAGCTCAAGAGTTAAAGTAACCTACCTAAGGTGGCAAAATTATCGAAAAAAGAAATCTAAATGTTGCATTCTTTGTGTATCACCATTGCAGAAAATCTAGCAGACAGCTGTATATGGAATCCACATGGTGGCTTTACTGGAAATTATTGAGAAAATGCAGTTTTCTCCTTCCCGACATAATGCAGAACACGAGAAAATCTATTCAATACATCTGCAGAGTCTGACAAAATCTAGAACCTAGAGATGATTTCCTGGTCCAGTGATCACTTCGGATGGATATCAAAGATCATCCCAGTGAACTTCTCGGTTGTATTTTGTTAACATATGATACGTTCACAAATTAGTTCCTAAACTGTGTTTTGAGAGAACACTGTGATTCAGAACATTCTTATAATGCCAAGAACACCACTCTGATTATACACACAAACTCATATCATACACTTAAGATGTGGGAGAAAGAGAATCTAATGCACACTGTGTATCAAAGCTCAGTCACCCCCTAAACAGACCTGACTACAAAAATAAGTATACTCAGAACACGAATGACAAATCTCAGCTCTGTGGCTGAAATTAGCAGTTGATGATATTTTAATAAACATCATCACCATTGTTGTGGGCTGGCTGCTTCTTGTTCGAGTGGTGTGTTTGTAGGAAATAACTAGTACCATAAAGCTTCCTGACAACAATCACATTTCTGCTTTGCAAATAAGAGGTTTTTATTTTTTTAATGTCGCAGCAAATGAGTTCTGCTTTGGAATTTGGCTGTGCTTTTCTTAATATTATCTGCTGGCAGTGGCTTTGTATACTTCACTGTTTCCACGGAACATATTTTGCTATATGTATCTGAAGCTGTATAATGGCACCTCCTGGTTGTAAATCAAGAGTTAGTGCCGTAATGCCCCACTGATAAAATACTCGTTTCTTCTCTGAAGAACCGGAAGTGGCAGGCTGTCACTTGGTGGAACTTTCTCATTCCCCTAAACTTGTGATGAAGCCAGCTCGTTGTCTCTGCAGGCTGCTCAGTCAGCGTCCAGCAGTGTGTGTTCTGTGCCTATTCTATGTCTCCTCTCGCTCTTCTGTTTGCTGAAGCTCTATAGCTGACTTAAAAATGAACAATGACGGTACTTTCGAATTTGGGGTTTTACCCAAAAGAGGATCTAATTATCCATCACAGATTTGGACCAGACAGTTATTCCTTATGAAGCCTAAGGTTGATGCAAAGGAAGTTATTCCTGCGTGGGGACACGTGTCAAGTGCATTATAGCAGGGCCGCCTCCCTGGTTTATATGGTGTCCCCTCCTTCCATCCAGTTTTGCAGGCTGGAGGTGTAAGTGTCATCTTTCATGCTTTGTCCTTCCAGTCCATTTCCAGGCCATTCAGTGTTCTTGAATATTGCCTCTGAAATCTCCTCTAGCATGCCTGGATGTGCTCATTTTTCCCTTTTCCAGCCGTCCCCATTTTGTCAGTCACTGCTTCACAGTGACTTCCTAACTGGTCTACTCGCCATTCACTTGTACACTTTTCTAGCATTTTGTCCACATTATAGTCAAAGTGATATTTTCAGATTAACTAGTGTATCAAGTGAGCCCCAGATTTAAACCCCTTCAGTAGCTTTCATTGCTCTAAGTAGCAAGACCAAAGTCCTGTTCTAAACCCCCTTACTTCTCCAGACAATCTGTCACTGTTCTCCTCTCCTCTGAGAGAAGGAGAGCCCCTCCATCAGGCCTGCATGTTCTCTCCCATCTCTTCTCTTGGTTCATTCTTTTCCTTCGCCTTTATATTTCAAGTGCCAGCTCCTCAGAGAAGTCTGTGTAGCCACCGAGACTCTGCCTCTAGGATCAATCTTTATCTGTGTGATGTCTGTCTATTTATCCCCTATTTATCCTTTATGCACACGTTCAGTGGACTGACTCAGTGTACTTCAGAGCCTTTATTTCCATTTGTAAAGTTATGTGTATTTGTGTCCACAGTCTCCACTGCTAGACTGTAAATTCCATAAGAACCTTGGTTGTATCTATTTAACTTTATATATTCAGTATCTAATTCAATATCTGGCCCGGGTGGGTTCTCATGAATATTTGTAGAATAAGTTAAAGTGTTTTGCTGTGCTTTGAATGTTGATCAAGAAGACTCAACCACTGGAAAATTATAGGATTCCAAGAAAGTAAAGTATTTTACCATTTCTCAATAAATAGTCTTCAGTGATGCAGAAAGGAAAAGGAAGACATATTTCATGAAGATCAAAAGAAATTAAAAGGGATATGAGGAGATAAATTAAGCACATAAAAATGAAACCCTTCCTTCAGCTACTCTCATATTTGAGAGAAAGTGGAATTAAAGAAGAAAATCCAGGCCCAGTTGTCAGTGGTTGCTTTTATGTATGCTTATTTTTTTAAGCCAATTAGTAATTAAAAACAGTTTCGGAGCAGTTCAGGATGCGCTGGGAAGTCCAGATGGCGAAGTGACATTTGACTTTTTAAATTTATTTTATTGAAGTATAATTGATTTACAATGTTGTGTTAATTGCGTAATCTGTGTAAAGCAAAGTGATTCCATTATACATACCATTTAGCTCTGATTATTAAAGTAAGCCCTAGCTCATACTCTTCCCAAACTTCCCTTCATTCTCTGGACCAGCACAGTGCCTTGAGTTATTCTTTAAATAACTTTAAACTTTAAAGTGTCAAACTTTAAACCAATGCTTTGCTTTTAAGTTTTTTCTATGGTTTCTTGCACATCTTACATGAAATTCATGACGTGTAATGAATTAAAAGAATAACCTGAACAGTTACGATGTTGGAGAATCCCAACTTACTGCTTATCCATTCTTTGTCCCTCTCTTTCTCTGAATGATGAAATTCTTACCAGGACCAGGCTAAGAGCTATACCAATTTAGATTCTAAAACAGAGAAGTGGGGTGGATGAAGAACAGACGTTTAGACTTTGCGTTAAATGAGATCTGGGCTGATTAGGAGGAACAATTTGAATTGAGTGTAATATCAAAATTGTCTTGAATGTAAAATATTAGTGACTGCATTTCACCACAAATCACTCATAAATTCCTTTCTTGCTAAATTGGGATGTTTTAGTTTTGTATTAGTGAAGGGTAGAAATTTTACCTTTAAGTTGGCTCTAACAAATGCTACAAAAAAAAATCTTTATATGAGAAGAGATCCACTGTAATATTTTTTTATGAATAGATCAGAGCAGTAAATAAATATCTGCTTTAAAGAGAGTAATATCCTCAGACTTTTATTCTAATTTATGAGAATCATTTTTTGTATTTCTAAACACTTGGTCACTTTTCTTGGTTCCAACTAAAAGGTGTACTCAGCTTTCCTCTTTCATGGGCCTCATGTCTTCTAGAGGCCTGATGGAGGTGTTCTGGGTGGTGGTGACTTTTCCTGTCTGTCTTGCACTCCCTGCTGTCTCCCACCCCATAACTGGATGTTTTTGCCCAGTGCTTTCTCTGATGGACAGTCCATTTGGGCGCTGAGGGTGAGAGCCTGCAGGCCATGCTGTCCAGGAGTTAACACTCGGTTCCTCAGAGCCAGCTGGCCACGGCGTCCGCAGAGGGCCCCAGTGATGAAGGCCCATAGTCCAAGTGCTCACTGCTGCTCACCATCGCCTCACTGCCCCCCTTCCCTTCCCCCTTCCCACCAGTATTTTCTGAATAAATTACTTGTGTTACAATCCTTGTCTTGGGCTTTAGATTCTTCTGTGAAAGGGAATGACTTTGGATTTCTATAAGAAGGTCTACTTCTGAAAGAACAATCCAGACTGAGAGAGGGGGCTTGGTATTCTTGAAAAGCTGAGATTTAATTGAGATTTGAGGCTTAAAATTAGGCTTATCAGACTAACAGGAGAAGGCAATGGCACCCCACTCCAGTACTCTTGCCTGGAAAATCCCATGGACGGAGGAGCCTGGTAGGCTGCAGTCCGTGAGGTCACTAAGAATTGGACACGACTGAGCGACTTCACTTTCACTTTTCACTTTCATGCATTGGAGAAGGAAATGGCAACCCACTCCAGTGTTCTTGCCTGGAGAATCCCAGGGACAGGGGAGCCTGGTGGGCTGCAGTCTATGGGGTCGCACAGAGTCGGACATGACTGAAGCGACTTAGCAGCAGCAGCAGACTATTATGTCCAACTAATTGTTAAAATATTGAAGTACTTTTATATCAGTTAGTAAAGAGCTGCTTCTCCAAAGTCTCTCAAGGACTTGGCCACTGCCCTGGTACCAGTTCCTACCCATGATTCCACAAATGAGGGTCAACAAAGGCCACGACAGGAGATTCCAAGACCCTCGTCTGGTGTTACAGACACCAACTGTTCAAAATGATGTATGTGCCTGTCGTGTGGGTTACCAAATATTTTAATAAAATTTGTGTTTAATTTGGTACCTGCCCAACCCAGATTCAAAGTACATTTCTTCTGAGGACTTCCCTCATGGTACAGTGAGTGGTTCAGACTCCGTGGTGCCAATGCAGGAGTCCCAGGAACTCAATCCCCACCCATCACAACCAAGAGTCCTCATGCTGCGATTAAAAAATGAATACAGAAATAAAATCCCACATGCCTCAGGGAAGATCCTTTGTGCCATGCCAGAGACCTGGTGCAACCAAATAAGTAAATAATCAATAAAATAACTATTAAAAATGTAAATGCAGTTTAAAAAAAAATAAAAGTAGATTTCTTCCTTTGCTTACTGTGTAGAGAAGACTTTGAAGTTCTGTTTCCCTAAGTCAATATTTATTATTTCTCTGAACAGACATCCTTGGCTCTTGGTGTTCCCCCATATTTGCTAGATTTTTAAGGATGTGGATAGAGGAGAGAAATAGGAGAATGAAGAATGGGGAAAACAATCAATACCTGACTAACTTCTGGGAAATTGTGTCAGCATTTCAGGTTGAACTACTGTTACAAAAAATAGGATGCTGACTAGAATACAATAGATTGGACTTTGCTGGGATTACATTTCTGCCTCTGCTTTGTTTTCTAAACTAAAAAAAATTCATGAGGAAAGAAATGTAAGGCCACCTCCCCCCACCACACACATAACATGTACAATTCCATAGTGAATACTTGCTGTTTGACCAGGTGAGTGTGGGGGGCTAAATTCCAGGTTCATAGCCAGACGCCACTCCCCGCATCGCCACCCCCAGGCAGCAGACATTTCACATGTGGCCCAGCACTCCCAGTTCCCCATCCAGGTTGTAAGTTTTATACCTGGAAAAGCATTTTCAAGCTGATTTCCTAGTGATTATGTGTTAATCACCTTGGGGAGTTACTAAGAATCCAGGATAATCTTGGGTTGGTAAGCAAGAAGCATGTGTCTAAAGAAAGCTCTTCCTGAGCTGCAGACTCATAGATACAAAGCTGAACAAAGCTGAGCTTTGTTCCCAGGTCCCAAGTGTAGGCCATAGTTATGTCAGATATCAGGACCAGGGCGATTTTATAACCTGTGTGTTATAAATAGTTCAATAGTTTCTCGTGACACACACAGTAATCACAAAACTCAAAAGGTACACTCGTTACAAGTACAAAAAAGGCAATTTCGGGGTTCCTTTGGGGTTTTGCTGTAAGGCAGAATGTGGACAGTTTCTCACTGTTTAGATTTGCCATTGAAGTTTTAGTGGCATGCCAAAAATCTCATTTAGTAAATGTTGGACAAAGAGGGCAACACAACTGCAAGTTCAAAGTGAAATAACTTCCTGAAATAAAACAAGAATTTGATGCCTAGAAATCTTGTTTTAAGATTCACAGAGTTCTCAATCTTTGAATGCTTTTTATTAAAATAACAAAACAACCAGACTTCCCTAGTGACTTTGCTCTCCCACTGCAGGTTCAATCCCTGGTCTGGGAACTAGGATCTTGCATGCCTGAAGGTACAGCCAAAAAAGAAAAAAAAAAATAAAATAAATCAATACCCCCCCCCAAAAAAAAACACAACTCCAGATTCTTATACATATACAGGTATACTTTCTGCCATGTGCCTGGTTCTGATATTTATACACATAAACAATGAAATGTTTCTTTTTCTAATCTTGTGTGCATAATGTTTTTCTTATTCTTGTGTGCAACTGTTGATAGCATTTGGGAATATGGAAATGTTTTAAAAAACAAAAAACAAAAAAATAAACAAATGAATCTAGAGAAAAATAAGAGCCTTAATAAAATCATTTATTAACCCTCTCTAAAAAAACTATTCTACAAATATGTATTCACTAAAGTGGCTTAAATTTTTAAAGATACTAACAAGATTCAGTTCAGTCACTCAGTCCTGTCTGACTCTTTGCGACCCCATGAACCGTAGCACACCAGGCCTCCCAGTCCATCACCAACTCCTGGAGTTTCCCCAAACCCATGTCCACCGAGTCAGTGATGCCATCCAACCATCTCATCCTCTGTTGTCCCCTTCCCCTCCTGCCCTCAATCTTTCCCAGCATCAGGGTCTTTTCAAGTGAGTCAGCTCTTCAATCAGGTGGCCAAAGTATTGGAGTTTCAGCTTCAACATCAGTCCTTCCAATGAATATTCCTTTAGGATGGACTGGTTGGACCTCCTTGAACTCCAAGAGGCTCTCAAGGGTCTTCACCAGCAGCACAGTTCAAAAGCATCAATTCTTCTGTGCTCAGCTTGCTTTATAATCCAACTCTCACATCCATACATGATTGTTGGAAAAACCAGTCTTGCCTAGATGGACTTTTGTTGACAAAGTAATGTCTCTGCTTTTGAATATACTATCTAGGTTGGTCATAACTTTCCTTCCAAGGAGTAAGTGTCTTTTAAGTTCATGGCTGTAGTCACCACCTGCAGTGATTTTGGAGCCCCCAAAAATAAAATTGGGCACTGTTTCCACCGTTTCCCCATCTATTTGCCATGAAGTGATGGGACCAGATGCCATGNATGGTCAGTAGAGTCAAGGTGTCCAAGAGATGAGTGTGCTGATTAATCAAGTTATGGAAGACATGAGCAGAGTCCTGTCTAAGTGGCCAAGTAATGGGGAAATTGCCATGGAGAGATGATCTGGGATTTGTCAAGGATGGTTTCCAGTAGAGTGTTAAACACTATGGGTAGAAATTATTTGCCTATTCAAATATCTTTTAGTTAGATAGCCTTCTGCGTATACTTTACCATCTTGTTGTGGTGTGTGAGTATATCTTCTAGCCTAAAGTAATGGAACTAGATTTACATTTTCTATTATAAAATTTGGTATCTTTAACTTAGAACATAATGTAATTATGACTCATGTAAATAAGGTTTGTATTAAGCAGTGGAATGGTGTATAATTCTGGACCCTCATTCTTAGCCTGTACTTCTAAGACAATTGGGACATAAGCAGTTTGAAAATATGTCTATTAGTTAGCTCAAGTTCACACCAAGCCCCCAGAACACTGGAAACTAGAAATCTAATAGGTTTGACATTTCAGGTAGATGTCCAAAAACACTTTCTGTTCTGTCATGTTAAAATAACTACTAAGGCTGAATTCTGTCAATAACAGTAAAGTGTTCTCTTTTTTATTTTTAACTTTTTTCCTCTACTCATTACCTTTCATTGTTTGTGTTCATAAACTTGTTTCAGTGCCTCAATTTGCACACAGATTAACTTTCATTAACAGATGCAATTAGAGACTGTAGTTTATAGAATAAACATGCTTTATATTGTAACCAAATCGACATCAAGATCAATGCCATTGATAAGAAATCCCTTAAAGAAAGTCCAGTCTACAGTTAATGGAATTTTTTGTATAAAATGAAGAACATTCACTACAGTCAATACACATGAACTCATATGTCACTCCCCGACACACACATACTGCATCACTTGAAATTATAGAGCTAAGTCAATTTTATATTCTTGCAGCAAGAAATTCTCCCTGGTATGAAATAAAACAAAGTCTTCGGCATGCTTTCTGATTTCCTTTTAACAGATTTTCCCCTGGGTGAGGAAAGATGGAGGGGAGGGAGGGATCTTTGCTCAGTTAGCTCTTAGCCCGTTTAACCACACTCCATCATAGCTAAGTAAGGAAGGGCTGCCTGAGTGGGATGCATAAATTAAACCCATATTTGACACACATCCTGAACCTTGTTCTTTTATAGCAGGGGCACTCAACCATGGCTGTACACTGGAATCAGCTTGGGTGCCTTAAAAGTTTTCGTGTCCAGCCCCACTCCAGGAACTTGATGTACTTGGGATGGAGTGAAATCCAAGGGCTAGGAATCTGAAAAGTTATTCAGCGATCCAAATGTATGGTCGTGTTTGAGAACTTCTACTTTATAGAAAGCAGTGCTTCATCTGCGGCCTGGGCAAGGGTGTTTCTGAGAGTTTGGGAAGGGAAAGGCAGTTGTTTCAGTAAGAGCAAAAAGGCAGACTAAGTGTCCCTGATCATTGAAATAGTTTTTGCTTTTGGTGCATATTTAAGTAAAGACCGTGCCAAAGCAATCTCGTTTGCTCTGGCTGCATTAATTTGTATGAAGCCAGCTCTCCCAACAGAATGGTATGCGGTCTTTTAGCCAAATGGTACACCAACTCCTCTGTGGACAGGAACTAGCTCTTCAAAGAAATGGGTGGCATTTTTAATAAGCGTAACATGGATCTAAATTAGGCAACATCGGGGGTAATCTTAATATTAGAAATCCCTGAAATGAAGCAATTTCTAAAATATTTCTCATCTCAAATGACTAAGTTTGGATGGCACTCTATTTTTACTTACTAGAATAAAGTCTAAATCAGGAAAAGTACATCATGGAAATCTGGATTGTTAAAGTAAACATCCTCTCACCTTTATGCAAGACACATTGCTGGCCAATCTGTGGACCATTAATGACATTACCTCTCCCACTTGCCTGAAACTGCACCTTCCTGGTGGCATATAATGTAGACCTCTGAGGCTGACAGCCAAAAACAAAGGAGTGAACATAATATATTAAACCATAAGGTAGGAAAGCAGATAATGTGTAAATGATTTTCAGTTGTAACAGTCCTTCTGTGAATTGGAAAATAAGACTTGCATTCACTCAGTGAATTGAAACTTTGCTTAAGAATTAGCAACTACTTGATTTTCTTAAAATAGAATGGGGAGTGGTGGTATAACTTTATCAAAGGAAGAAGACAAATCGAGTTAAAAGATCTCATTTGAAGAATAACGAATTTCCGTCTATAAGGGTTTGGACTTAGCTCAAATGGGAGGGATAAAGGCTCTTTCACTTCCCTCTCCCCACTTTCAGTCTCCCATTGGGGTGTCTCATTGTCCAAACTCAAAGGGAAGCCAGAGATTGAAGGCTGGTGGGTATACTTCATTGGTGTCTCTCTCCTGGAGCCCATGGCAGGATGAGGAAGACTGGAACGTAGGTCTGAATGGGCACACATATATACACAAATATACAGTATATTTGCTCAACCAATATCCTTTCCCTCCTTTGTTCAGTAATATTCATGGTGGCAATGTAATCAGCTGAAGGACTGGGTTTGGCTGTGTGACTAATTTATGATCAAAGTGATATTGGCAAAAGCATACGGTGGGACTTTGAAGGTTTTTCCAAGAAGGTGTGTCTACCAAGGCCAGGTTGTGCCCTTTGTCCTCTCTGCCTTTGTTTTTCCTGATGCCTGGAGGACAGAGATAAAGATTGACGCTCCAACTGCCATTTTGGACCACGAAGCGACTTTGCAGTCAGCAGTCATTGCTAAGGATGGGAGAGCCAAGATTTACAAGGGATTTGTATGCCTACTGAATGAAGCCACCACATTAGGCTGACCCCAACTCTGGGTTTGCTTCATAGGAAGGAAAATTAATTCTTATATATTAAAAGAAAACAAAAACAAACTCAACAGTTCCGAAGTTTCACCTCATTTTTTGCTATCAACTACATAACTTAAATAAAGAATCAGCCTGCAAGGCACGAGATGCCAGAGACATGCGTTCGATCCCTGGGTTGGGAAGGTACCCTGGAGAAGGTTACAGCAACCCATTCTAGTATTCTTGCTGAGAAAATCCCATGGACAGAGGAGCCTAGCAGGTTAAGGTCCATGGGGTTGCAAAAGAATCAGACACAATTGAAGTGACTTAGCACACACACATAATTTAAATATGACATAGATATTTTTAAACAATTCTTTTTTAATTTTTATATTAGTTTTAAACCTCCAAATTGTTTCTAATTTTACATAGTATATTTGACAACCTTACAATAGCCACTCTCTACTCGTGAGCTTTATTTCTTTGAGATGAAGCCTGTACCCCATTAATAGATGGAGACATCATTATATATAAAGGACGTTTGGAAAGTGTGGGATGATTTGAGAGAATAGCATTGAAATATATATATTACCACATATAAAACAGATGACCAGTGTGAGTTCCCAGCATGATACAGGGCATCCAAAGCTGGTGCTCTGGGACGACCTAGAGGGACAGAGCGGGAAGGAGGGGGGTTCAGGATGCATGTATACCTATGGCCAATTCATGTTGATGTATGGCAAAAACCATCACAGTATTGTAAATTATCCTCCAATTACAATAAGTAAGTTAAAAAATATATGCCAAGTGAATCGGTGAACCCACACTTGCAGTTTTTTTAGTCTATGAATCAAGTGCATACTTCACCTAAAAGTTGCTTTTTACTAATAAACAGGACAACAGATATCCCAGCACCTTCAAAGTCAAACAGGGCTGAGAAACAATGGCATAATGTGTGGTATATCCTTGGAAATGTGAAACATAACATTTCTCCAGAATCATCTCACTCACTGATTGAGTGAGATGATGATCATTATTTAAACATCCCCAAATAAATATAACATTTCCACTGGCTACCTTTTAAGCAGTTGAAGTTCCCATAGAATATATTTTAGCTTTGTGGTGCTTGCTTGATAATCATAGCATGAAATTTAATAAACAGGCATTACTGGGTTTCCTTAGACTATTCCCAGTGATGTAACAGAAATTTAGTGCACAATTAGCTGTGACACGTGACTATATAGTACTTAAGCGTGCTGGAGCCTGTTTTAGAGTTTCTGGACCTCAGGTATCTAGCTTGAGCTATCTTGAGAGGATAATTCACTTCTGATTTTCAAAAACCACACATTCAGGAAACATAGCATCTATAGAAGATCCTTTCTGTGATGCAGTCAGAATATGCCGATACTCCAGTTTTGATAGTGTGATTTGTACTTGGGGATTCCTCAGATTGCTCTGCAATGGACAGTTTAGATTTGCCAGGGAGCTGGGGCAGAGGCCACACCACCTGTGACTCGGGCTCTGCGTCGGGCCACCTGATCAGACTACATCTAGCTTTTCACAATGAAGGCATTATTGGTATTTGGAGCCATTGTGTGATATGGACCTAGGACTTCGCCTTATCAACATTGGAAGGGAGTAGACGTTTCAGCCAGCTAAGCTGCTATAGGTTTCCAGGAAGCCTCTTGATTGATGTGTTCTGAATCTTGAGCTCCGATTAGGATGGGCCAAACCTGGGATCAAGTATAAACCTGGGATTACAAGATAAAGAGAAGGACTGTTAAAACAGCGGCTCTGGTGGAGGTCTGTGTTGATTTCATTCAGTCCCCCCCTCTCACTTGAACCCTTTCACTCAATTATACTAACAGCCTTTAGCTTAAATTATTCAAACATCCCAATCTTTACACCTCATTTTGGCCTTGTAGAAAGCCCGAGCCCTGAACACATGATGTTTATAAGTGCAATATTCTACAATAGTGTTAAGATCTGGATGGAACATCTCTCCAAATTATAATGTCAGAATCTTCCTTACAGGTTTCATACATTTTGAGTGAGTATTGTGATGTCTGTAAGCCTGTAACTTCACTAGTATCCATTAGAAACAATTTCATTATGCTTTGAAATAAGTTAATCAATAATCATTGTTAGTAGGTGGTACATGCTCCTATTTGCCTCAAAAGCAACAAGTGCTGAAACGCCCATTAAAGTTGTAAAAATTTCTTTAAAAATATTGTTTAGAAGTTGTGGCTTAGCATTCAAAGACATGACTTTGAAGTAAATGTGTACTTTAAAGGGAATTTAAGATCAGTTGAATTATGGATCTCATACTGAAATATCCAAAAAAGTTAGAAGTTCTAAAATGCAGTATTTGGAAAAGAAACACATGTATAGCTCTGATATTGTCTTAGCAACAAACTATCTTTTGAAAGAAGAATTTCTTTTTATGTTACGAATCCTTAGAACAGTGGATCATATATACTTGGATAACAGACTCTTCATAAAATCTGTAAAACACCATCTAAATTGCAGATGAACTTCAAATAGGAAAAAACAAATATATTCTGGAAAAAAGTATATTGTGGTTGTTGGAAAACTTTAAAATATGAAAAGTTGCCATTACTCTTGCAATTTTACTTCTGAGAATTTCCTAGGCAAAGCTCTATTTGAACTGAGGTCAAAAATCAGTTACTGTGCGGGCTTTTCTTACAGGATAAATTTAATGAAAGGGCCTAGTTATTGCAACAGATGCTGCCTTCATTTCAAAATATTTCCTTAAAGCATGATGATTAAAGCCTAGGGAGAAAGAAATTTGTAGTTATCAAAGACCCTAAGAATTCCCCCAGAGGGGAAATACAAACAAACAAACAACTGCTGCTGCTGCTGCTAAGTCGCCTCAGTCGTGTCCAACTCTGTGCGACCCCAGAGACGGCAGCCCACCAGGCTCCCCCGTCCCTGGGATTCTTCAGGCAAGAACACTGGCGTGGGTTGCCATTTCCTTCTCCAATACATGAAAGTGAAAAGTAAAAGTGAAGTCGCTCAGTTGTGTCTGACTCCTAGCGACCCCAAGGACTGCAGCCTACCAGGCTCCTCCATCCATGGGATTTTCCAGGCAAGAGTACTGGAGTGGGGTGCCACTGCCTTCTCCGAAATCCCAAAGCTACAACATAGCAAATAAATATTCCTTTTAGATTAAAAAATCATAACAAATCATTAGCTACTTTTACTTCTTTTTCTTGAATGTGTTTTAAGAATTTTAAATAGCCAATGTACATTGTACAAGTACTTCTGTTTATTTCTAAAGAAAAGTGAACTGCTTCATTTTGAACTTGCGGAGTTCTAAGGTAGAGTAGGGAAGATTTCATATTCTCTGTAAGTATTAAGTTTCTATACCATAGTAAATCTCACCTGATGTGTGTCTTAAGTTGCATACCCTAGAGAGAGACAGACTGGAAGAAGGTTTTGAGCACAGAATTTATTTGGAAGGTGATGTCAGTAAGCACCAATATAGGAGTGAGAAATGACGCAGAAAAGGGAAGGCAGCCAACATGATGCGAATCAAGAAACTAACAATATAGACAACTGGAACTCAATCCCCCTGGGGTGCTCTGAGCGAGAGTGTAAAGACTTGGCCTCACTGACACGAAGGAGAGGAAGCTGGGGTAGTTATACGCCAACTCCTATCAGGTTTTGAATGATGGATGCTTCTGCTTTGTGTAAGGGCACTTACGCTTCATGCTCGTCCCATTCTTGGATCCAGTGAGCACCAGCAACAGATCTCTTAAGCAAAGACCTTCTGTTGTTTTCTGTGAAAGTCATTTATCTGGGTACATGGGAGTGATGAGAACTCAGAAGATATCGCTAGGATACTGATAGCATTGGCCACAGTGAGTCTGAAAACTTGACTATAAATTCCAGCTACGAAGTGACAGATGTTTCCCAAAGGAATAAATATCAGTGATAAAATATATATGAGAAATTATCCAAATACTAATAATCAGAGAAAATTCAGATTAAAATGTACAAGAAATCAAATGTTAAATGCATTTAAATTTTTGTAAAAAGTAAAATTGTGACAAAGTCCAATACAAGCAGAATGCTGATGGTCTTAAATATTTAAATCATTTTTTAAAGCAATTTGGAAATGTCTTTCAAGAGGAAAACCAATTTCCATACATTATGACCTAATAATTAAATTTCTTAGAAAAAAGCATTAAGAAATTAATTTCAGTTCAGTCACGCAGTTGTTTCTCTTTGCGACCCCATAGACTGCAGTATGCCAGGCTTCCCTGTCCATCATTAACTCCCAGAGCTTACTCAAACCCATGTCCTTTGAGTCAGAGATGCCATCCAACCATCTCATCCTCTGTCATCCCCTTTTCCTCCCACCTTCAGTCCTTCCCAGCATCAGAGTCTTTTCCAGTGAGTCAACTCTTCGCATCAGGCAGCCAAAGTATTGGAGTTTCATCTTCAGCATCAGTCCTTCCAGTGAATATTCAGGACTGATTTCCTTTACGAGTGACTGGTTGGATCTCCTTGCAGTCCAAAGGACTCTCAAGAGTCTTCGCCAACACCACAGTTCAAAACATCAATTCTTCAGCACTCAGGCTTCTTTATAGTTCAACTCTCACATCCATACGTGACTACTGGAAAAACCATAGCCTTGACTAGACAGACCTTTGTTGGCAAAGTAATGTCTCTGCTTTTCAATATGCTGTCTAGATTGGTCATAGCTTTTCTTCGAAGGAGCAAGCATCTTTTAATTTCATGGCTGCAATCACCATCTGCAGTGATTTTGGAGCTCAAAAAAAGGAGTCTCTCTCTGTTTCCATTGTTTTCTCATCTATTTGCTATGAAGTGATGGGACCGGATGCTGTGATCTTAGCTTTCTGAATGTTGAGTTTTAGGCCAACTTTTTCACTCTCCTCTTTCACTTTCATCAATAGACTCTTTTGTTCCTCTTTGCTTTCTGCCATAAAGGTGGTGTCATATGCATATTTGAGGTGATTGATATTTCTCCCAGCAATCTTGATTCCAATTTGTGCTTCTTCTAGTCCAGCGTTTCTCATGATGCACTCTGCATAGACGTTAAATAAGCAGGGTGACAGTATACAGCCTTGACATACCCCTTTCCTGATCTGGAACCAGTCTGATGTTCCATGTCCAGTTCTAATTATTGCTTCTTGACCTGCATACAGGTTTCTCAGGAGGCAGTTCAGGTGGTCTGATGTTCCCATCTTTTTAAGAGTTTTTCACAGTTTGTTGCAATCCACACAAAGTCTTCGACATAGTCAATAAAGCAAAGTAGATGGTTTTTTCTGGAACTCTTGCTTTTTCAATGATCCAGCAGATGTTGGCAATTTGATCTCTTGTTCCTCTGCCTTTTATAAATCCAGCTTGAACATCTGGAATTTTGTGTTTCATGTACTGTTGAAGCCTGGCTTGGAGAATTTTGAGAAGAAATTAAAGCATAAGTGATAATACCCTTTGTGTCTGAAAAATGAACAAATTGTTAAGTTATAGTATATGCAATCACTGGATATTTTATAACCAACAAAATTATGGTTGTGAAGATAAGAATTAGCATGAAAGTCAATACCTATACTATAAGAATAATTAGAAGAAAATTATACAAAGCTATATGTGCATTCTGGTTACAACTATCTAACCTTTTAACTATTTTACCTTTTCAAATTTATTGGAAGAAAATATACCCCAAATACTAATGGTAATTAGAATTCAGTGCCATTGTCAAGTACAGTGTTTTATTTGCATTAATAGAAAATCCAATTTGTACTTGCTTGAGCAGTGAAGAATGAATCCGATGCGCTGGGTAACTGGAAAGCCCATGGTTGGGCTTCAGGCTTGATCTAGCACGTCGGTAAGTTTGCTGAATCTAGTTGGCTACTTTCTCTTCACTCTGCCTTCCAGAATGTCTGCTTCACATGCAAGCAGGCTCTTCTCTTGGTTGTCACTCTGATACCAGCAGAAACTAGAACTAGATGCTGCTTTGATTATGCTGAGGCTCAGGATAGGACTTCTCTTCCTCAAACATTGAACAAAATCCCGAAGTTCTGAGTTATACGCCCACCACTGAGTCATATGTGAGAGTTGGATCATAAAGAAGGCTGAGCAGCAAATAATCGATGCTTTCAAGGTGTGGTGTTGGAGAAGACTCTTGAGACTCCCTTGGACCACAAGGAAATCCAACCAGTCCATCCTAAAGGAAATCAACCCTGAATATTCATTGGAAGGATTGATGCCAAACCTGAAACTTCAATCCTTTGGCCACCTGACGCAAAGAGTCGACTCACTGGAAAAGACCCTGAGGCTACAAAAAGACTGAGGGCAGGAGGAGAAGGGGATGACAGAGGATGAGACGGTTGGATGGCATCACCGACTCAAATGGACATGAGTTTGAGCAAACTCTGGGAGATGGTGAAGGACAGGGAAGCCTGCCGTGCTGCCGTCCATGGGGTCACAAAGAGTCAGACAGGACGAGTGACTGAACAACAACATGGCCATCACTGAATCCAAAGTATGGCCAGATGATCAGACTGACTTTAAGGCAATCAGGGCACTGCTCTACAACTGTAGATGGATTAATTCCATTCTACATTGGTGGCTATTACACAGTGATCATGAATGCTGAGGAAACAATGCCAATACCTACTCTGGTGTGCAAATATACATGTATACATGTAGGTACATATATGCACAGATATAGACACACATACACACCCATCTCCAGAGGAAGCACAACTGAGCCACCAAGCTGATTCATTTGTTCATACACATTTAGTATATACATATCCACTGAGTACCATCTGATTCCAGATACTAGTCTACATACCACATACACAGCATTAGATGAGACAAGTAAGGTCCCTGATCTCATGGGGCTGATATCTCCATGGGAGAAAACCAACAATAAACAAATAAATGAATAAACAAGACACACAATGTGGAGGAATTAAAGAAAGATGCCTATTAGAGTAACAAGATGATTTTTTTCTGTTTGGAGAGGTTGGTTAAAGGACTCCTGGGGAGAAAACATTTAAGTTGAGATCTGCGTGAAGAGAAGAGCTTTCCAGGCAAACAAAGGTCATGGTATAGATCAAGAAGGTCCATTAGTGTTTTTTTTAATCTTTTTATTTGTATTGGGGTATAGACGATTAACAACATTTTGATAGTTTCAGGGGCACAGCAAAGCCACTCAGCCATACATATACATGTATTCATTCTCCTCCAAACTCCCCACCCATCCAGGCTGCCACATAACATTTTGCCAAGTCCCCTGTGCACAGGGACTTTGTTGGTTATCCATTTTAAATATAGCAGTGTAAGAAGGTCCATTAGCATAAGAGGCCTTCCCTGGTGGCTCAGAGGGTTGCAGTAGAGAATCTGTCTGCAATGCAGGAGACCCTGAGTTCAAACCCTGGGTTGGGAAGGGATCCCCTGGAGAAGGGGATGGCTACTTTTTCCAGTATTCGTGCATGGAGCATTCCATGGAGAAAGGAGCCTGGCCAAGCTACAGTCCATGGAGATGCAAAGTGTTGAACACAACTGAGCAACTATATCTTATCTGACCTTTTATCTTAAAGTTCAAAAGAAACACAAATGTAAAGAACAGCCTTTTGGACTCTGGGAGAAGGTGAGGGTGGGATGATCTGAGAGAATAGCACTGAAACATGTATATTACCATATGTGAAATAGATCACCAGTCCAGGTTCAATGCATGAGACAGGGTGCTCAGGGCTGATGCACTGGGATGACCCAGAGGGATGGGATGGGGAGGGAGATGGGAGGAGGGTCTGGATGGGGAACACATGTACACCCATGGCTAATTCATGTCAATGTATGGCAAAACCACTACAATATTGTAAAGTAATTACCCTCCAATTAAAATTTTTTTTTAAAAATGCAAAGGATCCTGATATTCTGGAGAAACAACAATCCTGTGAAACAAAGATACGGGGTATGAAAAAGATTGTGGGCTGAGAAGACTTTGGAGCAGTTCATAGATAAGGTTCTATAGGTTATGAAGGTAGTTCTACAGGTTATGTAGAACTTTGGAAACCGTAGTAATTTCATCTGAGTTTCATGCAAAGAACAATAAGACATACTATTATACATTATATAAATACATTATATACATACATTATATAAATATAATTACAGGGAAGGGCAATTATATAATTGTATATAATTGCATTATATACATACATTATATAAATATAATTGCAGAGAAGGGCAAATCTCTGTGTATGTCTTTAAAAGATCTCTTGAAACTACTGCAAATTTTATATATCTTTTCTAAACCATTGGACATTTAGACTATTTCTAAATATCATTTTTTCTATTTTAAAACAAATATATGTATGGATGCTTACATATACGTCTGTTTTTCAAAGTGGTTGTACCAGTTTACACTTCCATCAGTAACGAAAAGAATTTCCAATTATTCACATTCTAATTCATGAGTGTTAGACTCTGGCCACGTGATCCTTATGATCCCTCTGTAAAAAGATCAACATCTAAATGGTTTCACTTTGACTTTCATGTCAATCTCGGCTAATCAAGCTTTGCTCCAAGCTCCCAAAATCATGAGTTCTTTTTTTTCTTTTTTTTTAAAATTTTTGTTTATTGTTTCTGTCTGAGTGGAGCTCTGGAGTATCAGGGGGTGATTACAGCAATATTTGCTGTCATGACTTTCAGGGAATGATCAAAGGTAGACAAGGCAAAAGGCCAAGAATTCCACTCCTTTTTAAGCCTATTTTTTTAATGATAATTGAGTACTTACACTTTGCTGTCTGGAGTTGATGATCATCATTTAGTGGGCAAAAGAAGAGTAAGATAAATGTGGATCTTTTAAAATTTCCTCTAAGACTTTGTTTTTATAGTCTGATTCATGTTTGAAGCATATATTAATAGATCTCAGAAATTAATAGCAATCAGTATACACAGCAAAAGCTAAGGTTAAGACTAGGGAATCTTCAGATCATAGCAAATAGAAAAATAAACATTTATGATTCTGAATTATTTTTCACTGCAAAACACTTAGTGGTGGAAAGTATCTTAGTTTGTTGTAGGTGCTAAATCAAGGATTTGAAAGGAAATAGTTTATTCTGAAGGAATTCTCAAGAAATAGCACTGGAGGTTTGGGAAAGTGAGACAGGGAAGTGAAATAGGGAAGGAATATAGTCAATAAAGGATGTGTTATTGAGCTAGTTACCACCATGGGCAACCAGAATCAATCCCACTGGAAACTGGGAACTGGGATTGAGTACAAAGCTCAGGTTTCCCACCTGAGATGCAAGGGGGCTAGAATATTTATCCACCAACTTCCTTCAGTCACGGGTTGAGGGTATTTCTAGGGGATATTGATTCTGTGATGCTCCCAGGCTGCTAGAAACTAAGCAGTCTCTGGACACAGAAAAATCACTCCAGCCAAAAAGATACAAAGGCTGGCAGTTGAGGTCAAGTCTAAACACACAATAAAATGATAACGGGGGAATGATCAGGATGCCAGCAGAGGTTTGGTGGAAGGAGACACGTGGAAGTTAAAACAGAGTTCCCCCAGTGCTTGTTGCTAATAGTCCAGACGAGGCCTCCCACGGCCCCACTGGAAATCAGCCACTGAGGGACTTCCTTGGTGGTGCAGTGACTCAGAATCCACCTGCCAATGTAGGGGACGCAGGTTAAATCCTTGGTCACGGAACAGGATCCCTCATGCCACAAGGCAACCAGGCCTGTGCACTACAAATGGAGAGCCCACAGGTTACAACTAGGGAAGGCCATGCACCAATGGGAGAGAGCTCACACACTGCAATGAAGACTCAGTACAGGGGAAAAAAGTCAGCCATGAGTCTAGATCACTGATCGACATATTGAGGTCTTAGTGACACTTAGTGGCTTGCTGCAAGATGCACAGATGTGACAGAGAAATCAGATATCCTAATTTTTAATATATGAGTCTTATGGAAATCAGTGAATTATGCATCTTCAAATATTTAGAGAGGAAGAAATTAGCTGTCTTGGACTTTCAAGTGAAGCATTCAACGTGGGAACTACTTAACTTACATTTAGTCCCAACCCAAGTCAGAAGCAGACACGGAGGCCTGAGTAGACAGCATCAGGACCCCATGGCGAGTTCTCAGTTCTCCTCTTACCATGAAAGCTGAGTATTGTGCCCACAGCATGTATCTGGGGATAGATAGATTTCCTGTGACGGCCATGTTTTTTTTTTTTTTTCTTGACTCTGACATAAATTGAGCAAGGAAAAGTTATAAGAAGTGGGGCTAATTTTCCTTTTGTCCTTTGAACTAGACCTGGACCAAGTGGTGACCCCATCTTAGCACTTATCTGGAAATAAATTCTCTTGGATTGGTGTTTTGGTCATCACTTTGGTGGCTGGACCTGACTTACCATAAGTGGGGAAACTCTTGGTTGTTTCTCAGCTCACCTGAGTGCTCACAGAGGGGCTCATGTTCATCTACGTATGAGGATTTCAGTTTGAAATTTTGAAATTACAAAGTAAGGCTGGATTTCAGGTGGAATTCTGACCTGTAATCATCTTGGTTTGATTTGCCTTTCCCCCAACATTGTATTGGAGAAGGCGATGGCACCCCACTCCAGTACTCTTGCCTGGAAAATCCCATGGTTGGAAGAGCCTGGTAGGCTGCAGTTCATGGGGTCGCTACAGGTCGGACATGACTGAGCGACTTCACTTTCACTTTTCACTTTCATGCACTGGAGAAGGAAATGGCAACCCACTCCAGTGTTCTTGCCTAAAGAATCCCAGGGACGGGGGAGTGTGGTGGGCTGCCGTCTCTGGGGTCGCACAGAGTCGGACACGACTGGGGTGACTTAGCAGCAGCAGCAGCAACAGCAACATTGCATAAGAGTTGATATTCAACCCACCTTCAGAAATGGTCCGTGCTATGTTTTATCTCTTTATTTTATACCAATAACAAGTTCAGAGATGTATGTCAAACACCATTTGAAACTGATTGATCAAATTGAGTGGGGACCAAATCTTCCTGCTTCAAATATATGCATATTAACTAGGTCATTAACAGACTAGACTAATTTATACAATACAATAAAAATATAATCCCAGTTAAAATTACACATGCTCACATATATTCAGGGGCAGAATGCTTTTTTTTTTTAATTGTTTAAGAAATATAATTTCTTTAATTTTATAAATGACTTCACACTTATAATATTTGAAAAACCTCTGATTGTTGGTGGGGATTTCTATCTAATTTTCATGAAAGGCAAGTAGCTTAGCTTGTCTTCCTGAAGCACTTAACCTGATTTCATATCTTAATTTTTAAAAATGCTACTTAGGAGTTCAAAGACTGTGCCAGACCGTTAGAGACATTCCTATGAGCCCATCTTCATTACTGATGCAATTCCTCCAGTCTGGGATGAGCAGAGTATAAAGCAATAAATAAGATACGAAGGAGAATGAAAGAACTCACTTTGACTAGATAGTCTTAATTTTAAAACAGAGATTAAGAATCTCTTTTTTCAGTTTTAGCAAAAGGTTTGGAAACAACATAACACTGACATACTTTCAAACAGTATTTCTGGACAATAATTTAAATTTATGGTTTCCCAGTTTTTCATGTAAGTACATGTATATTTACTTTCATAAGTATATTTATATATACATAGACACATATATGTATATATATACATATACACACACACACTTAAATAATGGGAACTCATTTTAGAAATATTTGTATAACATGGACCTATAAGGCTCGGAAAGAATTCATTACTCATTTTTCCTGGTAATATTTTTAGGCAGTCACTCATTTTTAACTTTATCTAGCCAAACTAAAATTGAATGTGCGGTCATGTTTCCTGCCATTTCTTGTTTTAATTTTTTAAGTAGTAGTCCTCAGTGAACTACATAATATTCTACACACCTCCTAAATTTCTGAGGAGGTGTGTAGAATGTGTGATGGTGAATGATACCTCTAGTTGAGATGAAGACCAAACAGAGATCACTATAGGAAGTAAATAATATTGCAGAATTGATCTTAATTCTATAAGACCAAGTCATGGAAAGAAAGTAGAGAACCCTAACAGAGGAGATGGGGATAAAGAATGAATGGTAAAATAAATTCTGTTAAGGAAATACCAGCAGTCAAATCATGTATTATATGTAGATGTATCACAGATAAATATTTTTCAGTCTTGAAGGCATAAGACACTTTCACATATTCTTTGATGACCTTCTAGCAAAAGAAAAAATTAATTAAAATTGTCTTATGATAGAGTGTCCTAGTTTAGTATCTAAAGAGAATGATGAGAGCTGGTATTAAAAAAAAGCTTAAAAAATAAATTTAAAAGACTAAAAGTAAATGCATATACAGAAAACCATGCTAATTCTCTTCTCTAAACTAATTTATGGGTTATTAATTACTTTTGGCTTTTTCCCTGTGTCGTCTTTGTTCGATTTTGTTTTCAAAGTTAAAATGCCAAGGAGCCCCTTATTGCTAACTGTATTTAACTGCCCTGTGAAAACCACGTGCTTTGATATATACCAGATTCTCATTACAACTGGGTCCATGCAGTGTGGGCTGTGGGGCCTCTGCCTTTGTAATCACTTCTTAAAAATTTGCTCCAGCAACTAATAAACCTGGTCCTTTAGGCCACAGAGAGTTCTTTCATCTCTTTATTCTAATAAAAATTACTAACAACTATAATCTTAACCTTTGTAAGCCTTTGTAATTTACTTTGGTGTACTCATTTCTTTGTCTTCACTGATGAATAGCTTAGTTGGGGCAAGGACAATGCCAACATTGTGCATGTGTGTGCTGTGTTTTCCAGGGGCCAGTCCAGTGCTTGGTATATATTATATCTGCCATTAATATTTTTGCTGAATGAACCGACTTTCTTTGGATTGACTTGAGAGAGTCACTTCTATATGATACCTTTTTCTCTCCAGGATGATTAAAGCAATATTTCGGTGAAGGTTATACATGATCAGAACTGAACAGTCTTCAGTCTGTTGAAGCGCAGGGAGTGAAGGAAACAAAGATTTTGACCCATAAAAATTAATCAACAAGAAATAACTTCTCCTAAATAAGCAATGGAAAACAAAGGATGTGTTGACTGGTCAAAAGGACCATGATTAGAAGTTCTGATAGAGAACTTCTGCTGCTGCTGCTGCTGCTAAGTCGCTTCAGTCGTGTCCAACTCTGTGCAACCCCATAGACAGCACCCATCAGGCTCCCCTGTCCCTGAGATTCTCCAGGCAAGAACACTGGAGTGAGTTGCCATTTCCTTCTCCAGTGCATGAAAGTTAAAAGTGAAAGTGAAGTCGCTCAGTCGTGTCCGACTCCCAATGACCCCAAGGACTGCGGCCCACCAGGCTCTTCCGTCCATGGGATTTTCCAGGCAAGAGTTCTGGAGTGGGGTGCCAGTGCCTTCTCCCTGATAGAGAACCTGTGTTATTTGTAAGAGGAGTAAATATATTACAAAGTTGTATGCATATTTGTTCCAACCAGTATTGTTAAAGGACTATCCAGAGTGTAGAAATGAGATTAAATTCTTAGGTAAAATAGCCCTTTCTTACTCTTCAGTTTTCTCTAGGTTTTTAAACAGTACACTTTTCTTCTATGT
Organism: Neotragus moschatus; assembly: GCA_006410615.1. Taxonomy (NCBI): domain Eukaryota; kingdom Metazoa; phylum Chordata; class Mammalia; order Artiodactyla; family Bovidae; genus Neotragus; species Neotragus moschatus. Next base: position 543,418 of record SJYA01001810.1, read on the forward strand.
CCATTACCAGTCAGGGTCATCAAAAAAAGAACTCAACTGTGACCTGGATTCTGAGAAAGAAATCACAATTTCATGCAGTGAAGCTCTTGATTCAAACTGTTCTTTAAGCAATGATTCAAGCTTTCTTTAAGCTTCTCATATATAATCACAGTGAGTAGATCAATAACAAAATGGAGCAGTCACAACATCTTGATAGGAATAAATATTAGTTCAGTGGAATTAATTTAATAAACATATGTCTGCATTCCCAAGCATTCATGACAGATGGTAGAATATTAATCTAGTTTGTTTTCAGAGCACCTATTTTCCTTTAGATATTCTTGCTGCTGTTTGCTTTGTTGGGAGATTGATTGCTTTCCTGGCCCCAGCTCTTCACTGTCATGCTCTCCCTCCCCCTACAGCCATGCCCTTAGACGTGTAACACAGCTTTAGAATTGCCTTCTGCTCTGACTTCAAGCTCAACCAATGTGATGCACAGTGGCAAGTGACATGCTGGCTAATGTGAAATTCACAGACATGAATTCATAGTGCAGTCAGGCTTACTCTAAGAGTTGCCCTTGGATGCCATAAGAAGAACTTGCCCAGGCTAACCTGCTCGAAGAGGAAACATATGGAGCAGAGCTGGTACCCACAGCTGTCTCAACCAAGGCCAGCCTAAGTCAGCTGACAGCACTTCTACCTGCAGGCACGTGGGCATGCCAGGTTGGGGCCAGCAGAGCCACACAACCCACCCACAGAAGTGAGAGCCAAAGCGCTGCCTACTGTTTTAAGCCGTTATTTGTTGCGGCAGTTCATTCCACGGCATTAACATGATAGTTCCTACCTGATACAATTTGATTTCTCAATATGCAAACATATAATTAATTTTCACTTGTTAATTATAAGTATAAAAGCACCTGGGCAATGAACAGAAATTCTTCAAATATGCCCATGATTCTATTTTAAGGATATGGTATCAAATTAAAGTAAAAACTGCAATAGATTTTTGTTTGAGTTCTGAGACTGTTCAAACTATGATTTCTTCATTTTTTTCCCATAACAAGAAGGTATCTCTATGATACCTTGAGCAATTACAGAGGAATGCATCTGGCCTGCCTCTTGAATTTTCTAGAATTATGTGAAATTTTTCCAATTGCTAGTATGACAGTAGACTTCAGTAATGCTCTGGAAATAAGTCTCCTCAGCTGCATGGAATAGAATGGGACTGCTGCTGCTGCTAAGTCACTTCAGTCGTGTCCGACTCTGTGTGACCCCATAGACAGCAGCCCACTGGACTCCCCCGTCCCTGGGAATCTCCAGGCAAGAACACTCGAGTGGGTTGCCATTTCCTTCTCCAATGCATGAAAGTGAAAAGTGAAAGTGAAGTCGCTCAATCGTGTCCGACTCTTCATGACCCTGTGGACTGCAGGCTACCAGGCTCCTCTGTCCATGGGATTTGCCAGGCAAGAGTACTGGAGTAGGGTGCCATCACCTTATAAATACTTATTATTTCTCACTATTCTACAGGTTGACTAGGCAGATCTAATCTGAGGTAGCATCTTGCCAGTCAGCAATAACCTCACTCACATGTCTANTGTGGACTGCAGGCTACCAGGCTCCTCTGTCCATGGGATTTGCCAGGCAAGAGTACTGGAGTAGGGTGCCATCACCTTATAAATACTTATTATTTCTCACTATTCTACAGGTTGACTAGGCAGATCTAATCTGAGGTAGCATCTTGCCAGTCAGCAATAACCTCACTCACATGTCTAGGCTCTCAGCTAGGATAGCCGAGGCCTCTTGCCAAGAAATCTTTTGTCTACCAGTGGGCCAGCTTAAGTTTGTTCAGATGGTAGCAGAAGCATTCCCAGCAGCAAGGGAGGGTTTTAAAACCTCTGTTAGCTGTCCCATTGGCCAAACCTAGAGTTAGTCATTGGGATGAGAGAGACATGAGGGAAGGGAAGCTTGCAAGGTCATTGTTACAGAGAGCAGAATCATGACAGCCATTTTGCAGACAATCTATTTCTTATATCACGCCTATATCTTCTTGATGGGGGACTAGAACCCTACATGCCCTACATGCCTATATGTCCTTCCTACATTCTGGCTCATGGAAGATGATCCCACCCCTGTTTTACAATGTAGGTTCTACTATTCATAGCTATGGTGAGACCAACAGATCACAAGACAGCTGCCACCAGAAAGACAGTTTGCTACTCATAGGGCCTGAAAGGAGGGCACACACCATGGCACGATGGGCCTTATGGAGAAACAGCAGGGTCAGTCAGGAGGAGAAAGCAGAAAAAGGAAAATGTAGATAGGAGCCACTACTGTGGCTTCTGCTGGAAGGAATGGGCGAGGCGGGGTCAGCAGGCCAAGGATTGGCTGGTTTGAATAACTTCAGTGGGACCTGGGGTGTAAGAGTTAGCCCTGGGTGATCAGGGCAGGGAGTAGAAGGGCCCAACGGAAGAAGTGGGGTGGGGTGGGGGGTGGCTCTGAGTTGGTTGAACTGTTTACTCTTCTTGGTAAACTGTCTACTGGCCTGGAAAAGGCCAGGAAGTTAGGCCGGGAAGTTAGCTCTGGAAGGGGGACTCCCTTCAGTGCCATCAAGGTCTGAGGAGATGTCAAACATCAGAAAAGTAGGAAATAAAAAGGCATGGTTAATACAACCCCCATTTGAAAATTATATTCCTAAAGCAATAATATATTACTGTTCTGAGAGAGTTTCAGTTCAGTTCAGTTCAGTCGCTCAGTTGTGTCCGACTCTGCAACCCCATGAATCACAGCACACCAGGCCTCCCTGTCCATCACCAACTCCCGGAGTTCACTCAGACTCACGCCCATCGAGTCAGTGATACCATCCAGCCATCTCATCCTCTGTCGTCCCCTTCTCCTCCTGCCCCCAANGGCCTGGCGTGCTGCGATTCATGGGGTCTCAAAGAGTCAGACACGACTGAGCGACTGAACTGAACTGAAACCCAAACATATTCATTGAATTTGGTTAAAATTCATTCAGCCATTTCATACAGCCACATGATGTAACAATAGCCAAACAGAAAGAAATTTATTTTTATGTTAGCATAGAAGGTTTTCCTGGGAAAAAGTACAGAGTTTTAAATCTACTCTGCCTTGGCTTTAACTCATTTGTTATACACCCTAGGAAAACAACACAAATTCTCTGTTCTTAGTCTCTTTGTATATAATATGGGGATAAGAGTACTAGCTTAACTACCTCACAGGTTTATTTAGAGGATTAATTAGAACAAATAGACAAAAGTACCTAGTACAGTGCCTGGCTCATAGTAGTTCATTCCAGTTCAGTTGCTCAGTCATGTTCAACTCTTTGTGACCTCATGTACTGCACCACGCCAGGCCTCCCTGTCCATCACCAACTCCTGGAGTTTACTCAAACTCATGTCCATTGAGTCAGTGATGCCATCCAACCTTCTCATTCTCTATCATCCTCTTCTCCTGCCTTTACCAGCATCAAGGTCTTTTCCGAAGAGTCAGTTCTTTGCATCAGGTGGCCAAAGTATTGGCATTTCAGCTTCAACTTCAGTCCATGGACCATGGTAAGTATTCAACAAATACCAATTTAATCATAACTTGTAGAAATGAGATTATTTATCATTCCTCTAGCTATTCAGAGGTTATTGCTTTAAGGAAGGATGTCTAACACACAACAATTGTAGTTGTCTATCCTACTGAAGTTCCAGCATGCAAGTGAGAGAGTCAATTCCTAGGTAGGTTGATAAGAAGTCTGGGGTCCCCACGGAGGAGAGAAGGATCTGGGGCTTTCAAAGAGGAGATAGGGGTCTGGAGTTCTCAAGGAGAAGAAAAGGAGAAATGTTTTTTCTACATTCCTTAGTTTTAGTCATATAAAACTTGTTATTTTTCTTTAAACCCAAAGCTGATGATTACACAACAAAACAACTCAGCTTAAACTCTGTACTAAGGACTATATAACAACAATGTATCCTACTTAAGGACAGTTTCTCCTCCTTGAAAACCTTCTGACTAATCCTGCTATCTTAAAATGTAAATTGTGGGATTAGGTCTGGTAAGATCTTTACAACCTTGAGACATTCTTTTGATTTACTATAGTAACCAATTGAAGTATATAGCTCCCTTGCTATGACTAGCGAGGTGGACACCCTCTGTCCCTTTTCTGATATCTATGTCAGATTTCCCTATCCCTTTTTATACTTTAATAAAACTCTGCTATACAAAAGCTCTTGAGTGAGCAAGCCTGGTCCCTGATCCTGAAGCTAAGTCTTCTTCAGAGATCACTAATCCAATATTGTTAATGGTAAGCTATCACAAGCAAGGATTTGGTGTTAGCTGGAAGATTCTAACACATATGCTATTCTTTCCCTTAAAATGGATCCAGTTGTGAATTTTGTTAAAATAGGGAATCAGTGTAGAAAAGGAAAGCTTTCAAATTTAAAAGAAGGACAAACTCAGACCAGGCAATTACTGGGTTACTCCACACTCTGGCCTCATCAAGGATACGTTAGCTGAAAGTGAAGAGAGCTCTTGAGTGCTGACAGATGCATCAGGCACAAACTCTGGACTCCCTGAATGTTGACTGTGCCTCAGGAGCAGAGCATCTGAGGTTACTTCCCCAAAAGAGAGACAGAGGTTCACAGGGTCCCCTTTTGCTTGTGACATTTCCATTCTGCCATCCACGGTATGTTAAGCACTTTGCATTCTTTATCTTTCTGCCTTCTCTGGGTAATTGAGGTGCCATTATTTCCCCCTTTCCTTTCCATGAAAGAAAATGAAAGTGTTAGTCACTCAGTCATGTCCAACTCTTTGTGACCCCATGGACTGTAGCCTGTCAGGCTCCTCTGTCATTGGGGATTCTCCGGGCAAGAATACTGGAATGGGTTGCCATTTCCTTCTCTGGGGGATCTTGCCGACCCAGGAATCGAACCGAAGTCTCCTGCACTGCAGGCATTTTCTTTACCATTTGAGCTCCCCAGGAAGCCTCTATAGGGTGGATAAATTGATGCCTGAAGAAGTCCTATAACATGCCAAAGTCACACAGCCAGTATGTGGCAGACAATTCAAGTGACATTTATTGAGTACCTGTCATGTGTCGGACAATGTGCTAGCAACTGGGGCAACACGAATGAAAAAATGCCCCTGCTACAGGGAGGCCTGGTGTGCTGCGATTCTTGGGGTTGCAAAGAGTCGGACACGACTGACCGACTGAACTGAACTGAACAGAACTGAAGATTCTAAGCTAAGGAAGGAAACAAGAAGACAATCCTGAGCACGTGCTCTAAAAATAGCTTCTTTTCCATTAAGATGTCAATGGGACAAGTGTTAGGACTGTCAAGAAAAGATGTCAGAGGAAGAAGAGTGAAAGCAAAACCACAGGGCAGCTAGACATGGCAGTCAAAGGGTGGCTGTGTAACCCACTCAGTCCCAGCCCTGGACTCCTCCTGGAATTAGTACCCAGTTCCACACAGCAGGGACTTACAGTTTCATGATAGTGAGGCAGAACATGTAAAGCAATAAAGAAGCAAGATAGTTATAGGTTAAATGCTAAAAAGGAAATAGAACAGGGTAGGGGGAGAAAGGACAACTGGGAGAGTTCTTTGGTAGAGTATTGCAAAAAAGCCTCCATGCAGATGTGGTGTGTAAACTGAAAGCAGAAAGGGAGGGAGTTAGAGACAGACACACTGGGACTTGAGGCAGGAAGAGCTCAGCATTTTGAACTGTGTCTATAGTGATGGAGGAAAAGTGGAGGCCATCATGAGCTGAGGCTGCAGTCAGGAGAGGCCAGATCACACAGGAAGTGCGAGGGTCATGGCATAGACTGAGATGGAGCCTGTACACATTTCACTTCCCAACTGGCAATAATGTACTGTTACTCCTGGGATTGCAGAAAGCAGTCACCAACAGGATAGAGAAGATTAGCCCAGCACCATCACATTCTGGCTTCCATCTGGACCTTTACATCTGATTCTGTTCAGCCTCAGTTCACAGTGAGAAACCTCCTTATACAGTTCACTGAACACAGACAGCAATATTGTACTAGAAGTATGTAATGTGATAAATATCATTACAATGACAACCGTATCACCATATATAAATGTATCCAAGGAACACAATGTACATCTTAAATTTATAGGTACAAATGTCAAGTTTATCCAATGTAAATATATATGTACGTACATGCTTGCATATATACATACCAGGATAAGCCAAAAAAAAAAAAAAAGAACGAAAGTAACCTCCTTGTTCCTGTTTCACCTCCTCATACCTTATGTATGCACTTTTCTCACCCTACTAGACTGTAATTTTGTTCTAAGGCAGAGTCCACAGAAATTATCCCAATGCTTTGCACATAGTAAGCACTCAAGGGCTTCCCAGATGGCTCAGTGGTAAAGAATCCACCTGCCAGTGCAGGAGATATGGTTTCAATCCCTGAGTCAGGAAGATCCTCTGGAGAGGAAACGGCAACCCACTCCAGTATTCTAGCTTGGAGAATCCCATGGACAGAGGAACCTGGTGGGCTACAGTCAATGGGGTCACAAAGAGTCGGATATGACTGAGCAACTAAGCAAACACACGCACAGCAAATGTTAGTTAAGCTACTGCTAAGCTACTGCTAAGTCGCTTCAGTCATGTCCAACTCTGTGCAACCCCATAGACGTTAGCCCACCTGGCTCCTCTGTCCCTGGGATTCTCCAGGCAAGAACACTGGAGGGGGTTGCCGTTTCCTTCTCCAATGCATGAAAGTGAAAAGTGAAAGTAAAGTCGCTCAGTCATGTCCGACTCTTCGCGACCCCATGGACTGCAGCCTACCAGGCTCCTCTGCCCATGGGATTTTCCAGGCAAGAGTACAGGAGTGGGGTGCCGCTGCCTTCTTCAATGTTAGTTAAGCTGATCTTCAAAAGCAGGCACAGACCTCACACTAGAAAGTTTGAGCATTCCTCACTGAAATCTGACAGGAGTCAAAAAGAAAAGGACTCTCCCAGCTCAGAATGCGAGGGATGGAGGGCATCTCAAGAAGGGAAGCCACCAGCCAGCCTCTCGCATCCCTCCTTTAAACTGCTGCTCCAGCCACTGGCACTTAACCTTTGGGTGGAGACACACAGACTTCAGAGAGTGGCCTCTGAGAACCCAGCCTCATGGAAGCGCACTATCGATTTTTCCAGGCAGAGCAATTCAAAGGAAAAGAAAAAGGTATTTTTAAATCATGCTTTTCAGCTGGGACAAGAAAATAATAGTTGCCATATTTTTGGATAATGTCACGCTGATGTCTCCGGGCCTCTGCCAGCATCTCTATCAATTACACGTCATGAGTGAGAGCAGTGAGACACTGCTGATTGGAGCTCCAACGACCAGCTTTTACCAATACCTATAATAACTTAGTGCTTCTGCAGGAGTTGGGCTCATTTGCTCAAACAAAGAAGATTAAAAAGTGGGCTTTGAGACGTCCTGCTACTACACTGCAGGAAAGAAAATGCCCCCTTTTCTTCTGTTTCAAGTCAAACTGTCAAGTATTTGTCAGTATTTGGATGATGTTTTTTGCTATGTTCTGCGTTTGAATTAACACATACACACACACACACACACACCATCTCACCTTGTTCTTACCATTCAGAGCATCACTACCTCAGTTTGGCATGAATAGGGCAGCTTCCTAAAAAAGATATCATTTGATCTCAGTCATAGAGAATCAAAAAGAGTTCTGGTAAAGGAAACTGAGCTGTTGTGAATAATGGAAAATAATTTCATTTAACACTGTAAATGAATTGTTCGTTGTTTTTTTTTAATTTTCATTATATGTTTAGTATCAAAGTAGAGTGGACCCATGTAGGAAGAAATTGCTTATTTTTTTATTTATTTTTTTTTTTGACCACAACACATGACATTGGGATCTTAGTTCCTCAGTCAGGGTTCAACCCTGCAGTGGAAGCCCAGAGTCCTAACCACTGGATAACCAAGGAATTCTCTAGTGGGAAGGGATTGGAAAAGGGGAGCAGGAGCACATTTTATACCTAGAAAAAGACCTAAAAATAATGACTCTAGTGGTAGGAGGAGGAGGAGCTATTGTCTGTTGAGCTGTGTCAGAAACAGTGATGAGCACTTTCCATATGCTAATTTTATCTCTGCTCACAAAATCACCATGGGGATTATTACCCCATTTTGAAGATAATAAAGCTCGGGTTCACAGAAGCTAAGTCTCTAGCCTAAGGGTTCATAGTTAATAACAAGCAAGACCAAGACTCACACAGATTCCTCTGGAGGACAGAGAACCATGTTAAGAGTATGAGCTTTGAAGAACAAATTTTTAAAAGAACCAAATTCTGGGATGCAAGCCTCCCCAAGTGTGTTCCTTTTCTAAATTGTGAGAGTGTTGAATTCCTTCATCTCCACCACGTCTTCTAGCTCTGTGCCCCAAAGTCTAAACAATCCAGCCCAAGGCTGGACTGTGCCCCCACAGTTTGCTTCCCTGTCTAATCTTCCTACACCAGCTCCCAGTCCCTCCTCCTAATTCTCCAGACAGAATATAGCCCCAAAGTGAATCCAACAAGAAAACTTCTGGTTAGATTCTATGACTGATGGGGAAGACCAAGAAAAAATTATCCTCACTTGATGTCTCAAGCACTAACAGCACTGCTTTCTAAACCACCAAAAGGAATCTTGAAATAAAGAATTAATGGACTCCAGAACTAGCATTATGCTGATTGGTGACAAAGGGATTCTACATAATTTAGTGTTATACTGCTGACTGCTAAATATCTCTGGGCCAACAGCTTAAGCTTCCTTTGAACATGTGAGTCATCAGAAGGTATAAGAGTAGGAAAAGAAGGAACAATGCCAAAGACACTAATATCAAAAATGCATCTGAAGAGTTTCAATAAAATGGTCTCAACAAATTTAAAGGTGGGAAAAAAAGGAGTACTTCTAAATTAATGTTACCTCCTGACTTATGTATGTGTGATGATCTAAATGGGCTTCTCTGGTGGCTCAGATGGTAAAGAATCTGCCTGAAATGCAAGAAAACTGGGTTTGATCCCTGGGGTCCAGAAGATACCCTGGAGAAGGGCATAGCTACCCACTCCAGTAGACTTGCCTAGAGAATTCCACCAGACTATAGCCTGGTGAGCTATAGTCAATGGGCTCACAAAGAGTCAGACACGACTGAGCAGCTAACACTTTCACTACAATGACCTTAATAACATAATATTATTTGCAGGCCAGTACCTATTTCACCTCTAGACTTAGAAGTAAGCATGCTCAATTGGGCCAAAAATTGTTTTTTTAATCATATGCTTTTTGAAGAAAAGGCAGGATTACCAAACATTCAAGATTACTGCATAACACTATATAAAATAGGTAATTAGAACCTACTATATAGCACAGGGAACTCTACTCAATACTCTGTAATGATTTATATGGGAACAGAATCTAGGAAAAAGTGAATATATATATAAAATACATTGCCCATGCTGGACAACAAGAGAAGCCACCACAATGAGAAGTCTGTGCACAGCAACTAGAGAGTAGCCCCTATTCTCCACAACTAAAGAAAATTCCTCACAGCAACAGAGACCCAGCATAGTCAAAAATTAATTTTTTTAGAAAGGAATGCAGTTTAAAAAAAAATTATCATATAGGTGGATCTGTGCATGTAGCTAGAAGAAAGTAACCTCAGTCTTACTCCTTAAATTACAAAGCCACTAGAGTACCTTCCTAATGCCAGGCATCAAGCTAGTTTCCGGAAGTCCAGAAAGGTATTGTACATCATACTGTGGGATAATGGCTTTCAACCGATTGTTTGAGTGAAACCACTTACTGCCTTCACTCCACCCTTCACATATGCACACAGGGTCATTTTTCTATGTGTTTCAGTAAACACACAGCCCCTTTCAGCACTAGCTCAATGGTATATATTATGTGTCTTGTCTTTTCTTAGCACCCAGTCGTACTCAATTCTCTGCAGCAATGCATGACCTGCTTAACTCTACAATCCAACAGGCATGACCTTAACCGTAGGGAAAAAATCAACTCAAGCATCATTATTCATCATTTGATAGCCCACTTCAGCTAGGGTTGCTGGTTGAGATTCATTGCCAGAGCATTCAAAATGAAAGAGCTGCTTCACTATCTGATTCAATGGAAGCCTCTGGATCCTAAAGTACTTCCTCTTCTGGTGTGTCTCACTGCCTGAGAGTCAAGATTCGCATTCAACCAGGAACATGACTCCCGTCCTTGTCCTTCGAGCAAACCATCAAAAACAAAGCATTGTGCTTAAAAGCACCATTAAGAAACCACCATTGAAAATGCATGAGCTATCTTAGAATAACTTATTCTAAATTGCATATAGTCATCAAGTTAAAAACAAAGACTTTGAAGAAATGGGACCCAGCATGTTGGGTGAGTGTGCAAAGGAGGAAATATTGTTAATGAGAGGAACGTATTGCATTTTCCTCAGAAAAGAGGGCACTTCCCTGAGGATAATAAACATCTCAGGAGGACAGAGAGGACAAGCAGAGCAGAGACAAGGGAGACAAGGCTTGTCTCAGGGAGTGAGCCTAAACTAAGTGAATATGCAGGATTCCTTGTGCACATCATTTTTACCCCAGTTATGATGTGACGTCTGGGTCTGGTGCAGGCTCTTGTCTAGATCAATATCCCGCTGTGAACAGCTCTGGCAGCTGCTGTTCTTCATGCTACCATGCTACTGATGCAATCTCACGGACAAATCACCAGCAAAACAACCATTCCTACCTGCTACTCATCTCCTCTTGGAAATAAATAATGAAATCATAGAGAAAACCAGAGAGATGTTAGATCATAGAAAAATGATTAACCATGACTCACTTCACAAATAGGAAAAACTGTCTCCCAGTGTTTCTGTGAAAGTTTGTTTTGGCCTAAAGGTATTGCTTTTCTGATCCATTCTTTCCCTGGCTCTACCCACCCACTCCTATCCTTAAACCTTGTCTTCAGTGTAGGGAGAAAGGAAGGGAAGTTGCTGCCTGATAAGCAACACTCAAAAAAGATGTCCTTTTCATTATAAGGGACTGGAATGCAAAAGTAGGAAGTCAAGAAACACCTGGAGTAACAGGCAAATCTGGCCTTGGAATACAGAATGAAGCAGGGCAAAGACTAATAGAGTTTTGCCAAGAAAATGCACTGGTCATAGCAAATACCCTCTTCCAACAACACAAGAGAAGACTCTACACATGGACATCACCAGATGGTCAACACCGAAATCTGATTATATTCTCTGCAGCAAAAGATGGAAAAGCTCTATACACTCAACAAAAACAAGACCAGATCTGTGCTCTTGAAAAAAGACTGTGGCTCAGATCATGAGCCTTATTGCCAAATTCAGACTGAAATTGAAGAAAACAGGGAAAACCACTAGACTGTTCAGTTATGACCTAAATCAAATCCCTTATGACTATACAGTGGAAGTGAAGAATAGATTTAAGGGCCTAAATCTGATAGGTAGAGTGCCTGGTGAACTATGGAATAAGGTTCGTGACATTGTACAGGACACAGGGATCAATACCATCCCCATGGAGAAGAAATGCAACAAAGCAAAATGGCTGTCTGGGGAAGGCTTACAAAGAGCTGTGAAAAGAAGAGAAGCAAAAAGCCAAGGAGAAAAGGAAAGATATAAGCATCTGANCAACACAAGAGAAGACTCTACACATGGACATCACCAGATGGGCAACACCAAAATCAGATTGATTAAATTATTTGCAGCCAAAGATGGAGAGAGTTTAGTAAGTCTCAGTTTTATTTCATAAATTCATGTAAACTGGCCCCCCGGTGATACAATGACCACAGCATTCTCAAAATATTTTTAGAGTATTTCTCAGTCCCATTTGACTTCTGGCTATCCTGTCTTTTTTTCTGGAATTTTTTTTCCAGTGTTCAGCATTAACACAGGACCCTTTTAGCATTCTACTAAATATGTGTGAAAAATATATGACACACTCTCTGAATGGACAAAAATGTTTTTAGGGGAAGCTATCTCAGATAAGTAGAAGGCAGTGTCAGCTAAATACACTTTAATGATGATTTATTTAGTACCTGCTACGTGCCAGGCACTATGATAAATGCTGTGGGATTTTAATCAAATGGCACTTAGACTCTCAAGGGGCTCACAATTTACTGAGCACAAATTATAGGAAAACAAATGATTGAGCTACAATTAGAAGTCAACTCTGTTGAAATGAGTCACAAACAGCTTCAGGTAGATCTTCAAGATGGACCTTCAAGGATGAATTTGACACTTGGGTGTGGGTAACATCTCAGGCAGTGGAAACTGTATATTCAAAGGCACAGAAGTAGAAATGAGTTAGTCATAAGGAGCCGAAAACACTTCCCGTATGACCAGAACCTGGGATGCCTATGGAAAAGTGGTGAGAAATTAGGCTAGGCAGGAAGTTCACACTCAAGGAGGGTCTTAAATGCTGTACTAAGGAATTTACCCCACCCGATTGTCCCAATTATAAGGGGCAATTTATGAGTTTTAATCAGAAAAAATAATGTGAAAAGGCTTCATTGTTTAAAGGTTTTGGGGGCTCTACTATAGAGGATCCTGTACTCACTTAGGGTAGGGATTCTGTCTTTTTCACATCTGTTCCCCAGCACCTAATGAAGCGCCTGGTCCTTAGTACACTTTTATGCAGTTAAGACCACCGTGCTAATTACATGTCCCAAAACTGTGCCAAAACTGAGATAGCCCAGGTAAACGAGGATGGCTGGTCACCCTTAGATCTGCTTTGCTATACCACCTGGGTTCAGAAATCTGGATTAGAGAGATCTAGACTCTTCTAAACTTCTGTGTCTCAGCTACCATTCATTTCCAAAGACCATGAATCTTGATTTGGCAGGATAAGGAATAAAATGTGAATGCTGTAAGCCAGAGTCATGCTGGTACCAACTCACATCAGCTCACAAGAGCGAATTCGGCTCATTTCTTCCCAACTCCATATTTAGGGAGTCAGGCTGATAGGTCAGAATTGGCTATGCTGGTAGAATTCCTATGCTAGAAACTGGCAAATAGTGCTACAAATCGGGGCCACCCGAGAACTGGGTTTAAAATGTTTACAAGCACACCACTGCCCAAAGCTGAGTGGAAAAAGTGTGGCAGACATTGCGTCATGGGCTCAGTCACTGGAGGTGCAGGTGGTGCTCCACACCATCCCTTTCCTAAGGCAGTGCGTCTACCCTCCAGATGCTGTGTGTCCTGGCTGCCAACAACTCTTAGCCACCCCCTTCATCTGAGAACTGTCCTCAGCTGATGGGAGCTGCCTTGCCTGCAAATGCATGGATGGTAATATCCTGCACCCAGTGGTGGCCTGTAGCCAAACACTGACTCATAGGAGTAGCATCCAAGGTCAGCCCTCCTGCCACAAGCTGGGACAACACTGTGGTACCCTGTGTGTGCCAGGACTCCCTCCGGGATCATGCTGAGACTAGTCACAGATGAAATCACATCCTTGCCCACCTGCCTCCCCTTCCCCATCTTGCTTCTCTTATTTCCTTATGTGTTTTTTCCCAAGAGTCTCTTTTAAAAAATCACTGGCTGAAGAGTTCCCATCTTGACCTGGACATTTTCATACTCAGTGAAGTAAGCCAGACTGGGAAAGACAAATATCATATGATATCACTTATATATATAAAATCTTTTTAAAAGGGTACAAATAAACCCATTTACAAAACAGAAATAGAGCCACAGACATAGAAAACAAACTTATGGTTACCAAAGGGGAAAGAGGCAGGGAATAAACTGGGAGTCTGGGATTAACATATGTAACTCCTCTACATAAAACAGATAACCAACACAGACCTACTGTATAGCACAGGGAACTCTAATCAACATTTTGTAATAACCTATAAGGGAAAAGAATCTGAAAAACAGCATAAGAGACTCCCCATTTTAGGCTCTGCTTTTAGGGAACATGGCTTATCATACCTAGTCCAGAAGAACCTCCACTGAATGAACATATGATCCCTGGTATATCTCATGTGCTAACTAATGAATTGTTGAGAGAACTTTTGATCTTCTTCCTTCCTTTGCGCAAAGAGCATCCCTTTGATTCTTGAGCTTTCTGGAATCTCATTTGTAATCCTCCCTCCTTCTTCGTACATATCTAGTGGTAGCCTCACAATGTTTTTGAGGGGAGTTTTCAATTTTGCATTTTGAACTTTGGATCCTCCTTTGTTTAACTAAGTTGAGAAAGGAGAAATGAAACTCCAGTGTATTCGCGTGATATTTAAGGTAGAGCAATTCAGTGGCAATAGGCAATCACGTGGAGCAGCCATTAAGGGCTGAATTATACCATCTGTAGCTACTTAACATGCTGAACCATTCCTCTCCGTCTGGAAAAATCATAAAAAGGGGCCTGTCAGCACTCTGAGTCACTGCTAAGAAGCTTATGCATCCTCACACCTGCATTTAAATGAGTGTTTCCGGGGCAAAATACAAAGACCCTAGAGAAATGAAATGAAGCACTTTAGCAGTGAAAAATAATATTAGTTTCCATCTGCATTTGTAAATTAACTGCAGGAAGAACGCTTCTGGAATTAGTTTATTAATAAGAATCATTTTGAATAACTTTCTAAAAAATAACATGTATTTTAAAAACATGGATAGATCATATAAGGATTATAAACAAGTGGCAAAATTTGATGATATCCAAAATATGAAGGAATAGTAACTGGTAGGATGCCTTGCTCCATTCCAAATAGGAATTATATAAATATGGAAATACATAAATCATATCAGCAGTAAGATTCAGAACCAGTAATTGTGAATATCTCATCTTTACTTTCCTCTTTCTTAAATTTTAGACGGAGGAACCTGGTAGGCAGCAGTCCATGGGGTCGCAAAGAGTTGGACACGACTGAGCAACCTGACCTTCTTAAATTTTATATTTTATCAGGGTATAACTTACATTGAGTATAGTGACTAAATCTTAGTGGTATGTCTTGATAAATTTATAGACACATACACACAATCATCACTTACATAGAGATAGAACATTTCTAGTACTCCAGAAAGCTCCGTCAATTATCTCCCCACCAAAAGTAACCACCATCTGACCTTACACTGCAGATTTTCCTAGCTTGTCATTTATCTGTGAAATAATTGTTTCCCTTAATACTATGACTAGTAAGTCATAGTAACCTTTCATTGCCTATTTCAAACATCTCTTTCATCCACCATTATCTCAAGACTCATTAGACTTTTGCTTTGTGGAAGAGCTCACCCTCTCATCATCCCCACTGGGCAGCCTTACCCATGTGATAGTCACAGTCTTAATGTGATCCTTGGAGATTTTGCCCACTTTCTGGAGCAAAACACATCCCAGACTCTTGCCACTTCTGTTCTGGATGCATATCTTCAAATTGTAGGACCCAAATCTAGATCCTTTCAGGATCTCTTAGCTGCCAGCGGTAAGTCACACCTCAAGCTAGTGCCACCATACCATCATATGAGCAAGGGCCATAACGGATAGACTCCCCTGCCACTCCTCAAGTTTACTAACTTAAATACGCACACCTCAGAAGACGTCACTGTTTGACTCATCCTTAGACCAGCCTCTTGCAGAATTGTTCAGGATGAGATGGAGTGGGAAAAAACTACAACCTCTTCTCTTTGCATGGTGCTGTATACACATTTTACTCCGTTACAACCCAGCAGTGTCTAATTTCTGGTATACCATGTTGGTTCATGTCTCCACACCTTTAATCATATTGTACATCTTTTTAGAACTACCAAGTTTTTACCTTTCTTGACTTCAGTTCTTTTCCTTTCCCTCAAGTCTTGGGTGAATTGTCACAACCTAGAATGCTAAATTTCTGCCTTTTCATTCTATTCCTGGGGTTCTCAAGGCAAGAATACTGAAGTGGTTTGCCATTCCCTTCTCCAGTGGACCACATTTTGTCAGAACTCTCTACCATGACCTCTCCATCTTGGGTGGCCCTACATGGCATGGCTCATAGTCTCACTGAGTTAGACAAGGCTGTGGTCCATGTGATCAGATTGGTTAGTTTCCTATAATTGTGGTTTTTAGTCTGTCTACTTTCTGATGGGAGAGACTGACTGAGAGGGAAACTGGGTGTTGTTCTGATGGGCAGGGCCATGTTCAATAAATCGTTAATTCAATTTTCTATTGATGGGTGGGGCTGTGTTCCCTCTCTGTTGCTTGACCTGAGGCCAAACTACGGTGGAGATAATGAAGATAACGGCGACCTCCTTCAAAAGGTCCCATGCATGCACTGCTGCACTCAGCACCCCTGACCCTGCAGCAGTCCACTGCCGACCCACGCCTGTGCCAGAGACTCCTGGACACTCATGGGCAAGTCTAGGTTAGTCTCTTGTGTGCTCCCTGCTCCTTTCTCCTGGGTCCTGGTGTGCACAAGGTTTTGTTTGTGCCCTCCAAGAGTCTGTTTCCCCAGTCCTGTGTAAGTTCTGGTGGCTCTATGGTGGGGTTAATAGCAACCTCCTCCAAGAGAGCTTATGCCATACCCTTGCAGGTCTGTTGTACCCAGAGCCCCTGCAGGAGTCCACTGCTGACCTGTACCTCCACAGGAGGCACTCAGACAGACTTCTGGCTCAGTCTCTGCGGGTTGGGCATGCGTTTTGTGGCTTCCTAGCTCTGAGCAGCTCAGACGACCAGGTGCTTGGCGAGTGCACTGTCCTTGGTGGGCCGTGTGTCTTAATCACTTCCCCGGTCCTGGCCACTCAGTTTCCTGGTGGGCTGCGAGAGCACCATCTCAGGTGTACTGTATGTCTCCTCTGGGGAGCTGATCTCAGGCTGCTATCCTCCTGGAGGATATCGACCATTCAGGATCTCAGGAATATGTGGTTAGCAGCTGGGAGCCTGCTCACAGTTTGGTGGAAGATGCCGTCTCTGGGGCTGAGATGGTAGCAGTCCCTTGCCTTCTGACTCTGGCTGTCACAGCCTGTATCTCTGCAGGAGGGACCAGTACCAGCTGGCTAGCTCTCCACTGGTAGTCACTCAGTCCTTTGTTCTGTGAGTGGGCCAGTCTGCCCACTAGGTTGTTAGTTTAGAGTCTTTCATGGGAAATTTCTCTTTTCTTCAGTTGTGGTTAGCTGTATATTATGTTGGCTTTTTGTTTTTTCTTCCAGTTATGTTGCCTTCTGAGATTCCAAAACTCCCCACAGACCTGCCTGTTAGAGAGTTTCCTTCTGTGTGGAAACTGCTCCTTCACAACTCCCTCTCCAGGACAGGTTTCCATCTCTACCTCTTTTGTCTGTCTTTCTGTCTTTTATATTTTGTCCTGCCTCCTTTCGAAGAGACTGGGCTGCCTTTCTGGGTGCCTGGTATACTCTGTAAGTGTTCAGAAGTTGTTTTGAGGAAGTTGCTCAGCATTCAAATGATCTTTTGATGAATTTGTGGGGGAGGAACTAGTCTCCCCGTCTTATTCCTCCACCATCTTGGCATGAAAAGGTAAAAAGGTATGACATTGAAAGATGAACTCCCTTGGCCTGTAGGGGCTCAATATACTACTGGAGAAGAGTGGAGAAATAACTCCAAAAAGAATGAAGATAAGGAGCGGAAGCAAAAACAACACCCAGTTGTGGATGTGACAGGTGATGGAAGTAAAGTCTGATGTTGTAAAGAGCAATACTGCATAGGAACCTGGAATGTTAGGTGCATGAATCAAGGCAAATTGGAAGTGGTCAAAGGGAGATGGCAAGAGTGAACATCGACATTCTAGGAATCAGCCAACTAAAATGGACTGGAATGGGTGAATTGAACTCAGATGACCATTATGTCTTCTACTGTGGGCAGGAATCCCTTAGAAGAAATGGAGTAGCCATCCTAGTCAACAAAAGAATCCAAAACACAATACTTGGATGAAATCTCAAAAATGACAGAATGATCTCTGTTCATTTCCAAGGCAAACCATTCAGTATCTCACTAATCCAAGTCTATACCCCAACCAGTAATGCTGAAGAAGCTGAAGCTGAATGGTTCTATGAAGATATACAAAACCGTCTAGAATATTCATACTACCACACAATTGCATTCATCTCACATGCTAGTAAACTAATGCTCAAAATTCCCCAAGCCAGGCTTCAATAGTACGTGAACCGTGAACTTCCAGATATCCAAGCTAGATTAGAAAAGGCAGAGGAACCAGAGATTAAATTGCCAACATCTGTTGGACCATCACAAAAGAAAGAGAGTTCCAGAAAAA
Source organism: Neotragus moschatus (assembly GCA_006410615.1). Taxonomy (NCBI): domain Eukaryota; kingdom Metazoa; phylum Chordata; class Mammalia; order Artiodactyla; family Bovidae; genus Neotragus; species Neotragus moschatus. Next base: position 561,619 of record SJYA01001810.1, read on the forward strand.
TATCTACTTCTGCTTTATTGACCATGCCAAAGCCTTTGACTGTGTGGATCACAACAATCTGTGGAAAATTCTTCAAGAGATTGAAATACCATACCACCTGACCTGCCTCTTGAGAAATCTGTATGCAGGTCAAGAAGCAACAGTTAGAACTGGACATGGAACAACAGACTGGTTCCAAATTGGGAAAGGAGTATGTCAAGGTAGTATACTGTCACACTGATTATTTGACTTATATACAGAGTACATCATGAGAAACACTGGGCTGGAGGAAGCACGAACTGGTATCAGGATTGCCAGGAGAAATATCAATAACCTCAGATATACAGATGACACCACCCTTATGGCAGAAAGTGAAGAAGAACTAAAGAGCTTCTTGATGAAAGTGAAAGAGGAGAGTGAAAAAGTTGGCTTAAATCTCAACATTGAGAAAACTAAGATCATGGCATCCAGCCCCATCACTTCATGGCAAATAGACAGTGAAACAGTGGAAACAGTGACAGACTTTATTTTCTTGGGCTTCAAAATCACTGCAGATGGTGATTGCAGTGGTGAAATTAAAAGACACTTGCTCCTTGGAAGAGAAGCTAAGACCAACCTAGACAGCATATTAAAAAGCAGAGACATTACTCTACCAACAAAGGTCCATCTAGTCAAAGCTTTGGTTTTTCCAGTAGTCATGTATGGATGTAAGATTTGGACTATTAATAAAGCTGAGCGCCAAAGAATCAATGCATTTGAACTACATGTTGGAGAAGACTTTTGATAGTCCCTTGGACTACAAAGATATCCAACTAGTCACTCCTAAAGGAAAGCAGTCCTGAATATTCATTGGAAGGACAGATGCTGTAGCTGAAACTATAGTACTTTGGCCATCTGATGTGAAGAACTGACTCATTGAAAAAGACCCTGATGCTGGGAAAGATTGAAGCTGGCAGGAGAAGGGATGACAGAGAATGAGATTGTTAGATGGCATCACTGACTAGATGGACATTGTTTGAGTAAGCTCCAGGAGTTGGTGATGGACAGGGAGGCCTGGAGTGCTGCAGTCTATGGGGTTGCAAAAAGTCAGACGCAAGTGAGCAAGTGGACCGAACTGACATGAGAATGCCAACCTAAGTCCTTATCCTCTGAGTCCTCATGCTATTTTTTTTTTTTTAAAGTATTACTTCCACTGTTTCCCAAACTTGAGGCAACCCTGCTCCTTGACAGCTCCTTGTGTTCAATATTCTCCATTCTTTAAATTCAATTTTGGACACTACCTCTTATTTCCAGTTCCTATCAAATCAAATTTATTGCTTCCTCTCTATGCAAATTTGACAGTTTGTTAATACCTCTTCATGGTTTTCACATTTTATATTTCCTGCGAAATTGTAAAAACTCCTTGAGAGAAGGAACCATGTCTTATTCAATATTGCATTTCAATCCACTCTAGCACCCAGCTCAGCACCCCCAGATTCAATTAACACCCCCTGAATGCATGCAGACCTAGTGAATAAACATGAATCATTGATTAATCACCTCAATTAAACTGGGTCAAAGACATTTTATGATATTGTTTCCACTGTCTGAGTTTTGGAAAAGCAGTATGACTTACAGAATTGCCATGACCTTGATATCACAGAAGATGTGTTTTAAGAGTCAACTTCCTGGATCATTTCACCAAACTCAGTCTCTGACTTTTATTCGAGGCACATTTTTCACAAAGAAAACATGTTAAACAACTAAATGTAACCAAGGAATATTTCTTATCAACATGAAACAGAGTAGAAAAGGGAATTTCCCTTTTAAAGCAGATGATGTGCCAGTGGCTAGCCAGGCTTGCTAATCTCCCTACTCCCTGATGGCCTTGTATAGTCTAATACTCACCATGACAAATCCCAATGTGCCATAGACCCTAGTGATCACTCTCAAATAGGAAAAACTTGTAATATTAAATTTGCAGGTTCAACAGGTCTCCTTTTCACATTTGTTGCAATATTTGTCTTGATGAAAATTAGATTAAGAGCGCTTTAAGCTTTCCTCTATACCTTTTAAGCAAATAGCATTCAAAAATTTAATTTGTGAGTCCAGAAATCCAGAACCATGATGTTAACTCAAAAGTCTGAGCTATAAAAACGGAAACCCTTATATAAACACACTGTGGAATCTTTGAGACATATGTCTTCAGCATCACATGGTTTGTTTTAGTTTAGGAGTTCATAAAAGTGTAGAAGATGAGCTTTCAGAAGTTATATAATGATGATATTTTTATGAAATTTGCAGGCCTAAAAATATCTTTTAGTAGATGAAAGTATTTTTACTTAGCAAAAGCATTATATAGTTTGTAAAACTGTGCCAAAATTTTAAGAACAAAAAGTGATCTGCTTTCTTTGCTCTTTTAGAAGACTAATGTCAAAGCTAATATAAAAACTGTTGGGAACTCCAAAAAGGGAATGATGAAGGATCCACTTAGCTCTGAGTATTACCAATAGAGAATTCTCCTAGGGCTTATACTAAATGAGTTGGATTATTATTAATTGGTAGGAACTAAAACGATTATCTGACCATGCACAACACTGTTCTTACTGTATACCCTGCCAGGGACTCTCTCGAGAGGGAGTGTGGTAGTTTAATTCTATTCTTTCGTATGTAATAATATCATTATGGTTCAAGTAAGGGGAAATTCCAACAAGAATATATCCCAGGGACTTCCCTGAAGATCCAGTGGTTAAGACTCCACACTTCCAATACAGGGGGTACAGATTTGATTCCTCGTTTGGGAAATAAGATCCTGTGTGACTGAAAAAATATATATATTCCAGCCCATCCAAGGGAGAACTCCATGGCATTCCAAGGAGTTAGAAAAAAAAACAAACATGAAGTAGCAAAATAAACCTGAGAGCAGAGACACCCCTTATTGAAGATCTCAGGAGTCTTTTGTTTTTCTGTTTTCTAATTTTTCTTTCTATTTTTGAGAGTGCTTGCATTCATCCTGATTGCATGGGGGAGAAATAACATAGTTGTACATTTTCACCATTGTGTCCCATGCATGCTGCAGTCCAGGGGGTTGGGAAGAGTTGGACACAACTGGGCGACTGAACAACAATAACATTTGTCACCATTGTGTCCCAGTCAATAACACTCTTACCTGAGGTTGTAAATTTTTCAAATTAGTGGAGTAGTAATACAGAATTGCTTATACTAGCATTTGTGTATGTAACATAATAATTAAAACCCAAGAAACAAGTTGCACATGAAGTCAGAGGTCCTGAGTTCTAGTTTTCCCAAGCAGGGTGGCAGTGGACTAATTATTAAACATTTCTGAATGTTCCAGTCCATGACTGTAAAACAGAAATGTTGAATCAGGCGACTTTTCAAGTCACTTTTGAAATTGTAAGATTTCACATAACCACTTCAATCTCCACCAAAGTAATTTCAAAAAAAAGAAAAGATCAAAAGTAAATTTGCTTGTCCTTTTAGACAACGTTCCTTCTAGTCAAAGCTATGGTTTTTCCAGTAGTCAAGTATGGGTGTGAGAGTTGGACCATAATAAAGGCTAAGTACCAAAGAATTGATGCTTGTGGTGTTGGAGAAGACTCTTGAGACTCCCTTGGACAGCAAGGAGATTCAACTAGTTGATACTAAAGGAACTCAGTCCTGAATATTCATTAGAAGGACTGATCCTGAAGCTGAAGCTCCAATACTTTGGCCATTTGATATAAAGAACTGACTCATTGGAAAAGACCCTGATGCTGGGAAAGATTGAAGGCAGGAGGAGAAGGGGATGACAGAGGTCGAGATGGTTGGATGGCATCACCGACTCAATGGACAGGAGTTTGAGCAAGCTCCAGGAGATGGTGAAGGACAGGGAAGCCTGGTGTGCCACATTCCCTGGCATCATAAAGTGTCAGACACGACTGAGCAACTGAACAACAATAATGGGGCAAAGCCAAACTCACCCAGGGTGTCATTTCTAAACTGGATGACTCTGAGCTACTTTCCTTTGTATCAGAGTAAAGTGGAGGCATCCATATTGTTGGAAAGCTTTTAGATGTTGATGGAGAGCCAAGTTTGAAATGACAAGTCAGCTAAACCTCCATATGTTAACTGGTGTGATCGCCCCTTACTTTGAGACAAGGTTTGTTCTGAAAAACTTGTTACTTTCATGGTTCTATTTATGTCTCTCACCCTCCTTCCCTTTTTCCAGCTCTACCACCATTGCTACTACTATTTAATCTCCTACAACTGTATGAGTTCAACTTTAAGGAGACCTGAAGTTCATCTAATTTCACATTCTTAAAAACACATTTTAGGGACTTCCCTGCCAGTCCAGTGGTTAAGACATTCCCTTCTAATGCAAGGTGTATGTGTTCATTCCCTGGTCAAGGAACTAAGATCCCGTATGCCTCACAGCCGAAACAAATAAAAAGAAAAAATAGAAGCAATATTGTAACAAATTCAATGAATATTTAAAAAATGGTTCACATAATTTTTTTTAAATTGTAAACACATTTTCAAGTGGGGCATCACCTTTTCTAAGGTAAGAATTCAATTTGTCTGATGAAACTGGTTTGAAAACTGATCGTAAAAGACAAAGCACAATTTTCTAATATCCATATGGATGTTCTATATAAAGGACAGTGTTTGACACCAAGTTTTGAGGCCTTTTTTTTTTTAAATTAGACAAAGGCAAATTTGACTGTCAAATCCCAGAAGAAAGCTTCTTAAAACAGACTTTAAACAGGCTTACGTTAAAGCTGCTGCTGCTGCTGCTAAGTCGCTGCAGTCATGTCTGACTCTGTGCGGCCCCAGAGACGGCAGCCCACCAGGCTCCCCCGTCCCTGGGATTCTCCAGGCAAGAACAGTGGAGCGGGTTGCCATTTCCTTCTCCAATGGAGGAAAGTGAAAAGTGAAAGTGAAGTCACTCAGTCGTGGCCGACTCTTAGCGACCCCATGGACTGCAGCCTAGCAGCCTCCTCCATCCATGAGATTTTCCAGGCAAGAGTACTGGGGTGGGGTGCCATTGCCTTCTGGTATATAAACTACAAAATGGCATTTAAAGAGGGTTGGAGATACTAATTAAAATGGGTTTACTGAAATGCCAGGAATATCATCACTTCTAAAAATTGAATTAAACGCTGAATGTCAAGGGTGAATTAACATGAATAGACTTATCTATCCCTGTCCAAAAGTATTTTATCCATAAAATGTGTAATACACAACCATTAATCAGAGTTCATGGATTCTAGCTGAAACCAAATCAAAATTTTTAGAATTCTAATAGAGGAATGCATTCAGCTCAAAGAATATTAACAGAAAAGCTTCCATTGCTGAAAGGGCAAACTGGGAGAGTCTTTAAAGAATCTTAGAAATTATGCTTAATTGTTCTCTTGATCTATTGTTCTTGATAATTTAGAAAACCTGTGTGCTGTGAGTTACACTACATTAATTACAGTAGTGTCAAATATGTAGGCCTTTCTTTAAAAAAAAAAAAAGAGCTTAATTTCTTTGGCTTCTAAAAGTGAACTGAACAGTTTAAAGCTTTTATCTCAATTGAGATCTTTCTTTGCTCTTCCCAAGCAATAGAATTTTTCTAAAGGTTTGCCTATTGGAGAACCGGGCTCCAAAAGCAGCTAAATCCCCTGTTAGAGGTCCAGCTTACAGCTTTTGTTCTGTTTTTTGTCCAGCACACCTTGGCTTCAAACACCCCAAATATATAAAACTCACTGTTAAAACACTACATTGTTTGTATTGTAGGATCGTTTGAACTATATTAAGAACCCTGAAACCATAAAGAATGAAAGATTTATTGTCTATGGAAAACAGGGTAAGTGCTCTAGCAAGAACCCACTCCAGTGTTCTTGCCTGGAGCATCCCAGGGACGGAGGAGCCTGCCGTCTATGGGGTCGCACAGAGTCGGACACGACAGAAGCCACTTAGCAGCAGCAGCAGCAGCTCTAACAAGAAAGAAATTTTGATTTTCACTTATTTTGGAAAACTGAAATATTCCAGATGCTTTTATTTTTTTATTATTTTTGCTCATTGACTTAACTCACTATGAAAGGAACTTGTCACTAAAAATACATTTCAAGAATCAAGTGCCCTTTCTTTGGTATACATTCCTCTAAATCTATGATTAAGCCCAATGTTTAAGGTTTTCAAAGTGGCTGTAATCCAAAATCAAGTTAACATTTGCACTTTCCCTTCAGTGGAACTCCCAAGATAGCTTTTTGAGCTATCCCTGCTGGTGGGTTTTAGCATCACCAACTGGCTCCAACCTGGCCATTTGCTCTCTCTACAAAGAGGAGGGAGTCTTAAACACTGAAACAAGAGTCAGAGTTTGTCAGTTCAACTGTTTCTGAATTCATAGATCAGTGGTTATCAAATATCAGTCCCAAGACCAGCATCCTCTAGGAACTTCTCAGAAATGCAAGATCTCAGGTCTCACATTATTGAATCACACTCCTGGGGTGGGGATCAGCAGTGTGTATTAACAAACCCTGTAAGTGATTCTGATGCACAGCTACGTTTGAGAGCCACTTTTGCACTAATGGATAACTTGAGTTTCAACTTGATGCTAACCAATAATTCCATCGTTTAGAATTAGCAGCTTTCACTTCTGCTTTTTTTTAAATTTTAATATTTTATTTAACTTGGCGTATCCAAAATATCATTTCAGCATGTAACTACTGTTTAAATAATTAGTGGGTATTTTATATTCTTTTTTATAGTGTTTTCAAAATCCAGTGTGTATTTTTTAAATTTATTTTTTATTGAAGGATAGTTGCTTTACAGAATTTTGCTGTTTTCTGTCAAACCTCAGCAAGAATCAGCCGTAGGTATACATATATCCCCCCCTTTTGAACCTTCCTCCCATCTCCCTCCCCACACAGAGCCCCTGTTTGAGTTTCCTGAGCCTTAGGGCAAATTCCTGTTGGCTATCTATTTTACAGACGGTAATGTAAGTGTCCATGTTACTCTCCATATTGTCTTCCTACCTGAATAGTATATGAAAATATGTCTGATGCAGAATAAACATTTGATCAGCATTAGATTACCACTACTGCAATGAGAAGTAATATTTAATTATTATTGCCCTCTCCAGCTCAAAATGCTGCTATTCTTTCTAAGACATATATATATACATATATTCAGAAGTCAGTGGTCTGTTTTTTGTTTATGTTAGCTTTGTCAGGCTTTTAATGAGGAACTTGGTAGTTTCATTCCTCCCCTCTCCCCATGTCCATAAGTCTGTTCTCTATGTCTGTTTCTCCACTGCTGCCCTGTAAATAAATTCTTCAGAACATTTTTCTAGATTCCGTACATATGAGTTAGAATACGATATTTATCTGACCCCCCTCTGATACTGTAAAGCAATTATATAAACATTTATATATATTCTGTGAGTAGAGTTTTTTTCCTTAGGGAACCTACTTTTTAAATGTTTAATATTCTTTTCCATGTGATTTATCACATCATGCCGGATGCAGTTCACTCACTGTGCTGTAGAGTAGGACCTTGTTGTGTATTGTCTTTAAGGACTCCAATATAGATGTTACCTTTTATGATATGCTCTCAGAGTATCCCCTGCAGTTACACATCACAAAATTCTTGAAGTATTGTCTTTTGTGGGTAAAGGATTTGTTAGCTGCTGAACAAAATCATTAGGAGATTTTTTTCAGTAAATAAAAAAAAACGAAGATTCACTTAAAGTGAAAAACAAAGATTAAGGTTCAAATTAACATTTTATTATATAAACCTCCCAACTGTCTATTTATTTATCTCTAATATAAAAATATATTTATATTAGAAATATTATAATTCATGTATTAGAACTATTATAGAGACAAATATAAAAAAGAGAAAACAATTTCCCTGAATCTTCACAACTAAGAAATAACACCCGCTGTATCTTGTGAGCACAGGGCACACGTGCACAGACTACAGTTAATAATGCACACCATATTCCAGTTTGAAGCCTGTCTTCCTCTTAGCATATCATATTTCCCTTGATAGGAAGTCTTCTTCCATATTATCAGTACCACTTTAAAGGCTGCCTAGTATTCCAGCCTACAGGCTTAATGTACTACATTAATTGACTAATTCTCCACAAATAAACATAATCATTGTACCACTGTGAACTAACATCCTTAGTTGTCGTTGTTCAGTTGCTAAGTCTTTGCCAACTCTTTGTGACCCCCACAGGCTACAGCATGCCAATCTCCTATGTCCTCCACTGTCTCCCAGAATTTGTTCAAATTCACGTGCATTGAGTCAGTAATGTTATCTAACCATCTCTTTGTCTGCCACCACTTTCTCCTTCTGCCCTCAGTCTTTCCCAGAATCAGGGTCTTTTCCAGTGAGTCAGCTCTTCACATCAGGTGGCCAAAGTGTTGCAGCTTCAGCTTCAGCAGTAGTTCTTCCAATGACTATTCAGAGTTGATTTCCTTTAGGACTGACTAGTTTGATCTCCTTGCTGTCCAAGGGACTCTCAAGATACTTCTCTAGCACCACAGTTCGAAAGCATCAGTTCTTTGGCACTCAGCCTTCTTTATGGTCCAGCTCTCATATCCGTACATGACTCCTAGAAAAACCATAACTTTGACTATAAAGACCTTTGTAGGCAAAGTGATGTGTCTGCTTTTTAACACAGTGTCTAGCTGTCTAGGTTTGTCATAGCATCCTTATACCTAAGTTTTTGTGCTTTTACTGATTATTTTTCCACTATATTGATATGGAAGGTCTCTCTACACTAAAACTATCAACCTTTCTCTTTATCTGTCAAATATTTTTTCCAATATTCTTTTTAATATTGTCTTCCTGTCTGAATATTATATGAAAATATGTTTGATGCAGAATAAATACTTGATCAGCATTAGATTACCACTACTGCAATGAGAAGTAATATTTAATTATTATTGCCCTCTCCAGCTCAAAATGCTGCTATTCTTTCTAAGACATTTATATATATGTATATTTAGAAGTCAGTGGTCTGTTTTTTGTTTATGTTAGTTTTGTCAGGCTTTTAATAAGGAACTTGGTAATTTCATTTTTATTTCTAATTATTAATGTAAAATTGATTATACCTTACATTTGACAGAATTCCTCTCAAACTTGTATGAGCCCTGAACCTTTCTTTAACAAGTTGAAAACCATTCCAGAGTTTTCTTTGATTTGGAGATCTGTTAAAATTTTTATTTTCTTTTAGATCAGCTTTGGTAAGTAAGATTTTTGTCTAGAATGAGTTGCTAGAAACATGCCCAAAGGTAGACATCACTAAGGAAGTTTTTCTAACAGTCTATTCAGGCGATATTGGTCCTGTCTCCTAAATTCATCCCTTTTTTTGTAATCTCAGTCTCAGTATACAGCAACACCTTCATCCCTATTAGAAGGCTCCCTGGAAACCTCCCTAATTCCTTTCTTTCTTCAGCACCACCTGCCACTGTGACTATATCCCATCCTTCAGTAATGCCTGTTGCCTCTTGTCCAGATCACATCCAAAATGACTCCACTGCCATCCCTGTTGATTCCACGTTAATCCAACCACCATGAAATAGACTGAAATAGCTTCCTAATTGGCCCTCCTGTTTCCAGCCTTTCACATGGCAAAGTGAATTTCGAAAAATGTAAATCAAGTCATATCAACTCCCTGCATTAAACTTAACAGCTTTCCTGTGTTACATAAAAATGGACTTCCATACAAATCCAGACTCCATCCTGACAAGAGCCCACATGATGGCCCAGCCCAGTTAACTTCACCGTAGGTCACTGTGCCCTTCTCCTGCTGTATTCCAGCCTTTTTGATCTTTATGTTCCTTGCATAAGCCAGTGCTTTCCCACCTCAGAGCACTGCCACTGCCTGGAACATCCTTTTCCAGACTTTTGTGTGGCTCCTTCTTCTGCAGTCTGGGCTTTGCTGTGGGTCCCTCACTTGTCACTCCATCTAAAATTGGCCCTGTAACCTCAGTCTACTCACTATTTGACCTTGTCTCACTTTATTTTCTTCATAGAGTTATCTCTTTCTGGAATTTCTTATTCATTGTAGTTGTTTGTCCATTGCTCCTCTGTCTATAAACATTATATGTGTGGTTTACATGTCTCTGGCACATGTTTGCCTTCAATAATATGCATTGAATGAACGAATGAAGTCAGGATGATAAAACATGAGTAAATTTGAGAGACTGAAGAATGAGAATCTTTTTAAGATAGATATAAATGTGACTAGAAAATATGTATATCAAGCTGGAGACTTAAAATTAATGCACTCTGTACACTTTAATGTGCGTAGGTTATCCCTTTAAATAAATTCGTGAATATTTCCTTAAAATAGTTAGAGAAAGCACGAAACATAAGTAACATGCCTAACTCAGAAGACTCCATTTTCACATACTCTAAGGCCTAATATCCTCCTGTGCAATGTCACAAACCTCTTTCCATAGTTCCTCAGGCACTCTGTCTATCAGATCTAATCCCCTGAATCTATTTGTCACTTCCACTGTAAGGGATTTGATTTAGATCATACCTGAATGGTCTGGTGGTTTTCCCCACTTTCTTCAATTTAAGCCTGAATTTGGCAATAAGGAGTTCATGATCTGAACCACAGTCAGCTCCTGGTCTTGTTTTTGCTGACTGTATAGAGCTTCTCCATCTTTGGCTGCAAAGAATTTCATCAATCGGATTTTGGTATCGACCATCTGGTGATGTCCATGGTTGAGTCTTTTCTTGTGTTGTTGGAAGAGGATGTTTGCTATGACCAGTGTGTTCTCTTGGCAAAACTCTATTAGCCTTTGCTCTGCTTCTTTCAGAACTCCAAAGCCAAACTTGCCTGTTATTCCAGGTAGCTCTGGACTTCCTACATTTTCATTCCATTCCCCTATAATGAAAAGGACATCTTTTGGGGGTATTGTTTCTAGGTCTTTTAGGTCCTCATAGAACTATTCAACTTAAGCTTCTTCAGCATTACTGGCATTACTGGTAGAGGCATAGACTTGGGTTGCTGTGATATTGAATAGTCTGCCTTGGAAATGAACAAAGATCATTCTGTCATTTTTGAGATTGCACCCAAGTACTGCATTTTGGACTTTTTTGTTAACAATGATGGCTACTCCATTTCTTCTAAGGGATTCTTGCCCACAGTAGTAGATATAATGGTCATCTGAGCTAAATTCTCCCATTCCAGTCTATTTGGGTTCACTGATTCCTAAAATGCAAGTGTTCACTCTTGCCATCTCCTATTTGACTACTTCCAATTTATCTCGATTCATGGACCTAACATTTCAGGTTCCTATGCAACATTGCTCTTTACAGCCTTGAACTTTATTTCCATCACCAGTCACATCAACAGCTGGGTTTTTGTTTTTTTTTTTAAGCTTTGGCTCGGTCTCTTCATTCTCTCTGGATTTTTCAGACCATCCCCAAGGTAAAGAAATGCAAAAGGGCAAAATGGTTGTCTGATGAGGCATTACAAATAGCTGAGGAAAGAAGAGAAGCTAAAGGCAAAGGAGACAAGGAAAGATATATCCAACTGAATTTAGAGTTCCAAATAATAGCAGGGAGAGATACAAAATGTTCCTCAGTGATCAGTGAAAAGAAATAGAGCAAAACAATAGAATGGGAAAGACTAGAGGTTTCTTCAAGACAATTAGAGATACCAAGGGAACATTTCATGCAAAGATGGGCACAATAAAAGACAGAAATAGTATGGACCTAACACAAGCCAAAGACATTAAGAAGAGCTGGCAAGAATACACAGAAGAACTATGCAAAAAACATCTTCATGAACCAGATAATCATGATGATGTGGTCACTCACCTAGAGTCAGATATCCTGAAATGCGAAATCAAGTGGGCCTTAGGAATCATCACTAAGAACAAAGCTAGTGGAGGTGATGGAATTCCAGTTGAGCTCTTTCAAATCCTGAAAGATGATGCTGTGAAAGTGCTGCACTCAAGATGCCAGCAAATCTGGAATGCTCAACTGTGGCCACAGGACTGGAAAAGATCAGTATTCATTCCAATCGCAAAGAAAGGCAATGCCAAAGAATGCTCAAACTACTGCACAATTGCACTCATCTCACACTCTAGCAAAGTAATGCTTAACATTTTCCATGCCAGGCTTCAACAGTACATGAAATGTGAACTTCCAGATGTTGAGCCAGATTTATAAAAGGCAGAGGAAACAGAGATCAAATTGCCAGCATCCACTGGATCATTGAAAGAGCAAGAGATATCCAGAAAAACATCTACTTCTGCTAAAGCCTTTGACTGTATGGTTCACAACAAATGGTGGAAAATTCTTCAAGAGATGGGAATACTAGGCCACCTGACCTGCGTCCTGAGAAATCTGTATGCAAGTCAGGAAGAAACAGTTAGAACTGGACATGGAACAACAGACTGGTTCCAAATTGGGAAAGGAGTATGTCAAGGCTGTATATTGTCACCCTCCTTATTTAACTTATATGCAGAATACATCATGTGAAATCCCAGGCTGGATGAAGCACAAGCTGGAATCAAGACTGCAGGGAGTAAGTAATATCAATAAACTTGGATTTGCAGATGTCACCACTCTTATGGCAGAAAGTGAAGAGGAATTAAAGAGCCTCTTGATGAAAGTGAAAGGGGAGAGGGAAAAAGTTGGCTTAAAACTCAACATTCACAAAACTAGATCATGGCTTCTGGTCCCATCACTTCATGGCAAATAGATGGGGAAAGTTCAGAAACAGTGAGAGAGACTTTTTTTGGGTGGGCTCCAAAATCACTGCAGATAGTGACGGATCCATGAAATTAAAAGACGCTTGTTCCTTGGAAGAAAAGCTATGATCAGCCTAGACAGCATATTAAAAAGCGGAGACATTGCTTTGCAAACAAAGGTCCATCTAGTCAAAGCTATGGTTTTTCCAGTGGTCATGTATGGATGTGAGAGTTGGACTATAAAGAAAGCTGAGCGCCAAAAATTGATGTTTTTTGAACTGTGGTATTGAAGAAGATTCTTGAGAGTCCCTTGGATTGCCAGGATTTCCAACCAGTCAATCCTAAAGGGGATCAGTTCTGAATATCCATTGGAAAGACTAATGCTAAAGTTGAAACTCCAATACTTTGGCCACCTGATATGCAGAACTGACTCACTTCACTAGAAGATATCCTGATGCTGGGATTGATTGAAGGTGGGAGGAGAAGGGGACCACAGAGGATGAGATGGTTGGGTGGCATCACCAACTCAATGGACATGAGTTTGAGTAAGCTCCAGGAATTGATAATGGACTGGGAAGTCTGACGTGCTGCAGACCATGGGGTCACAAAGAGTCAGACACGACTGAGTGACTGAACTGTACTGAAGACCTGATAGCATATGCAAATTAAATATTTATTTGAGGATAAGCTTGTGGATTTTGTGAAGATTTGGGGTTCTACCATAGGGTTGATATACAAAATTCCTCACCTTACTCAAGGTAGCAAATGGGCCTCAAAATGTAATCATCTCTAGCTTAAAATAAAAGGATGTACCCACAGGACAAACTTGTTTCAGCCCCAAAAGGACTTTATCATGCTCACCTTAAATTAGATAGCTCTACATTACCATGTGACATTTGCTATATCCAAGTGACATGTTTTTCTGATGTTTAGAAAATGATACTTTGATTAGTAGAGTGGTTTGTTGCATGAGACACTAATGCTTTTCATATGTCGTTTCTAAAACACATTTTATAAAAACATAAATATGAGTCATTTGGCATAGGGAAATACATGCTGTAGAAACTCAAATATTTTCTGAATAAATAAGTAAATGAGGGTAAAAATTTTTTAAACTAGAGGTAGCTATTTGGGGTTCCTAACAAAGCTTTGTTTTATTTAAAGATTCAAATATTTAAATGAATTCAATTTTCACTTAATCATAATTGGAAGACTGCCACAATTGTCGATCAATTGTACAAGAGTGGTGAACTGTGTACTTTAGTATATTTGTTCCTAAAATGTTTTCAAACATAAATAGACACCCTATTCTTTAAAGATACCTTAAAGAACTGATCTCAGCATTCCTAGAACTTTTAAGTTTAGGGAAAGTTAAATGCCTTTCTCTGATTCCTTTCCCAATGAGAGAAACTTTATTGGTTGGTGAGTGTTCTTTTCCTCCAACTTTTTTTGCATTTTTTCATTCATTTACAGAGCAGGCTGGACAGTAAAACAAAAACAGTGTTGGTTACTGGGGATTAGATTCCCAGTAGATAGACATAGGCTGTGACTATATATTTCCCAAAGAAGTTAGTCCTAGTTTGAGCATTTTTAACTGTGGCTTAGAGCTTAAGAATGAGGAGATTGACAGTTTAGAAGCTTCTCAGTTCCGTTCAGTTCAATCGCTCAGTCGTGTCCATCTTTTTGCAACCCCATGAATTGCAGCACGCCAGGCCTCCCTGTCCGTCACCAACTCCCGGAGTTCACTCAGACTCATGTCCATCGAGTTGGTGATGCCATCCAGCCATCTCATCCTCTATTCTCCCCTTTTCTTCCTGCCTCCAATCCCTCCCAGCATCAGTCTTTTCCAATGAGTCAACTCTTGGCATGAGGTGGCCAAAGTACTGGAGTTTCAGCTTTAGCATCATTCCTTCCAATGAACACCCAGGACTGATTTCCTTTAGAATGGACTGGTTGGATCTCCTTGCAGTCCAAGGGACTCTCAAGAGTCTTCTCCAAAACCACAATTCAAAAGCATCAGTTCTTCCTCAGCATTTGGAAAAAGTGGGAATGGTGAGGATTAGCCTAAGGGAGTTATCACTGAGCCAGGCTAACAGTATCCATCAAAATTGTAAAGTAATTAGCCTACAATTAAAATAAATAAATTTATATTTTAAGAAATAAAATAAATTAATTTAAAAAAAAAGCTGTGGTTGTTATAAATGCTGACCCCAAGGCATCTTCCTAGTTAGCCTCCATTGTTTTAAGCATCTTCTTTCCCTTCAATTCACTCTTAGTCCAAGAAAACTCTTCACTTACCAAGAATAAGAATATTTTGACGCCTTCTCCAAAAACACTAAATTCCATATTTACTCATGTCTTCTGTCTGAGACAGTACCTCTGTCGTGGAGGTACACAGACACTTTAGGGAGCACCTGGGTGGACATTTGTATTCTCACACAAAGTAATTCATCCCAAGAATATTCTCATCATTATAAAAAGAAACTCTGTGCTCATGAACTATCACACCCTTTCCTGCCTCCAACCAGACCCTGATAATTATTAATCTACTTTCTTTCACTATGGATTTGACTATTCTAGAGATTTAATGCAAATGGAATCATACAATACATGGTCTTTCATGACCCGATTCTTTAGCTTAGCATATTTTCAAGAGTCACCCATGCTGTGCTGTGTAAAATACTTTGTGGCTGTTCATTGCAGCATACTATTTCACTGTGGAGACAGACATTTTACCAAGAGATGGACATTTACTTTGTTTCTACTTCTTAGCTGTTTTGAATGATGCTACTATGAGCTTTTATGTACAAGATTTTGTTTGTACATGTGTTTATTTCACTTGGATGAGTACATAGGAGTGGAATTGCAGGATCACATGATCATGTTATGTTTAGCAACTTGAGGAACTGCAAGGCTATTTTCTAAAGTGACTGCAGGATTTTCCATGGCCCCCAGCAGTGTATCTATTAAATTTCTTATCATATAGCATTTACAAATATTTTCTCTCCATCTATCGGTTATCTTTTTACTTTTATATAGTGTTCTTTGAAGCACAAAATTTTCAGTTCTGATGAAATCCAAATTATCTCTTTTTTCTTTTATTGCTTATGCTCTCAGTGTCTAAGAAACCAGTGCTGAATCAAGGATCACATAGATCGTTCTTCTAAGATTTTTGTAGCTTTATTTTTTACATTTCCGTCCAGTTCAGTCACTCAGCCATGTCCAACTCTTTGCAAACCCATGGACTGCAGCACGCTAGGTCTCCCTGTCCATCACCAGCTCCCGCAGTTTACTCAAACTCATGTCCCTTGAGTCGGTGATGCCATCCAGCCATCTCATCCCCTGTCATCCCCTTCTCCTCCTGCCTTCAGTCTTTCCCAGACTCATTGAGTCTTTTCCAGTGAGTCAGTTCTTCACATTAGGTGGCCAAAGTATTGGAGTTTCAGCTACAGCATCA
Source organism: Neotragus moschatus (assembly GCA_006410615.1). NCBI lineage: Eukaryota > Metazoa > Chordata > Mammalia > Artiodactyla > Bovidae > Neotragus > Neotragus moschatus. The sequence continues at coordinate 577,744 of SJYA01001810.1, forward strand.
ATCCTTCCAGTGAATATTCAGGACTGATTTCCTTTAAGATGGACTGGTTGGCTCTCCTTGGGACTCTCAAGAGTCTTTTTCAACACCACAGTTCAAAAGCATCAATTCTTTGGTGCTCAGCTTTCCTTATAGTCCAACTCTCACATCCATACATGAATATTGGAAAGACCATAGCTTGGACTAGATGAACCTTTGTTGGCAAAGTAATGTCTCTGCTTTTAGTATGCTGTCTAGGTTGATCATAGCTTTTTTCCAAGAAGCAAGTGTCTTTTAAATTCATGGCTGCAGTCACCATCTGCAGTGATTTTGGATTTAGTGATTTTATATTTAGGTCTCTGAGTTATTTTGAGTTAACATTTTTTTATATAGTGTAAGTTTTAGGTACAACTTCATTATGAGCATGATAATAAGTTTCATTTTAAAATACTGTATTTAAGAAATTTGATAACCAATAAAGAAAAAACTTTAAAAGAAAGCTAAACTATAAGCATCTAAGAAATATATTGTATTTTTCAAGCTTTATACAAAAATCAGTCTTTGTTCCATATTGCTGAGGGAATTTATACTTAATTTTTACTTTATTTTAATTTTAATTTACAGAGGGCTATGGCAGAATATAGCTCTCTATATTCTTGAGAAACCTGTATGCAGGTCAGGAAGCAACAATTAGAACTGGACATGGAACAACAGACTAGTTCCAGGTATGAAAAGGAGAACGTCAAGGCTGTATATTGGCACCCTGCTTATTTAACATACATGCAGAATACATCATGAGAAAATCTGGGCTGGAAGAAGCACAAGCTGGAATCAAGATTGCCAGGAGGAATCTCAATAACCTCAGATATACAGATGACCCAACCTTATGGCAGAAAGTGAAGAGGAACTAAAGAGCCTCTTGATGAAAGTGAAAGAGGTGAGTGAAAAAGTTGGCCTAAAGCTCAACATTCAGAAAACTAAGATCATGGCATCTGGTCCCATCACTTCATGGCAAATAGATGGGGAAACAGTGGAAACAGTATCAGACTTTATTTTTCTGGGCTCCAAAATCACTGCAGATAGTGACTGAAGCCATGAAATTAAAAAACGCTTACTCCTTGGAAGGAAAGTTATGACCAACCTAGATAGCATATTAAATAGCAGAGACGTTACTTTGCCAACAAAGGTCCATCTAGTCAAGGCTATGGTTTTTCCAGTGGTCATGTATGGATNATGAAATTAAAAAACGCTTACTCCTTGGAAGGAAAGTTATGACCAACCTAGATAGCATATTAAAAAACAGAGACATTACTTTGCCAACAAAGGTCCGTCTAGTCAAGGCTATGGTTTTTCCAGTAGTCATGTATGGATGTGAGAGTTGGACTGTGAAGAAGGCTGAGCGCTGAAGAATTGATGTTTTTGAACTGTGGTGTTGGAGAAGACTCTTGAGAGTCCCTTGGACTGCAAGGGGATCCAACCAGTCCATTCTAAAGGAGATCAGCCCTGGGTGTTCTTTGGAAGGACTGATGAAACTCCTTTGGCAACCTCATGCGAAGTGTTGACTCGTTGGAAAAGACTCCAATGCTGGGAGCGATTGGCGCAGGAGGAGAAGGGGACGAAAGAGAATGAGATGGCTGGATGGCATCACTGACTCGATGGACATGAGTCTGAGGGAACTCTGGGGTTGGTGATGGACAGGGAGGCCTGGCATGCTACAGTTCATGGGGTCATAAATAGTCGGACATGACCAAGTGACTGAACTGAACTGATGGTAGAATAGAGAAGTATATATACACGTGTGTGTGTGTGTGTGTGTGTGTGTGTGTGTGTGTGTGTGTGTGTGAAGCTCTGTATTAGTGTATAATTTTATTATAAAGTAAAAGCCCTTGTGTTTTAAAGGTTAGGAGAACATGTATGCAAGATGGCTTCATCAGGCTCTATCTTCTTGAGTTATTAGTTATGAAATAAAGAGTTCCATGTACTCATTTCATTCACATCAAGTTACCTTGTTGTCTATCTGAAAATGTTAGAAGCCTCTATTAACACTTTATTTTAATGATAAATAAAATTATGAGTTCCTCAATTCCTAAAAACATGATTTCCGTGTTTTTCACTTGTCAGTTCAGTTCAGTTCAGTAGCTCAGCCATGTCTGACTCTTTGCAACCCCATGAATCGCAGCACACCAGGCCTCCCTGTCCATCACCATTCCCCAAGTTCACTCAGACTCACGCGCATCGAGTCAGTGATGCCATCCAGCCATCTCATCCTCGGTCATCCCCTTCNCTGTATAGTCATAGGGAATTTGATTTAGGTCATACGTGAATGGTCTAGTGGTTTTCTCCACTTTCTTTAATTTTAGTCTGAATTTTGCAATAAGGAAATGGTGATCTGAGCCACAGTTAGCTCCTGGTCTTGTTTTTGCTGATTGTATAGGGCTTCTCCATCTTTGGCTACAAAGGACATAATCAGTCTGATTTCAGTGTTGACCATCTGGTGATGTCCATGTGTAGAGTCTTCTCTTGTGTTGTTGGAAGAGGGTGTTTGCTATGACCAGTGCATTTTCTTGGCAGAACTCTATTAACCTTTGCCCTGCTTCTTCTATACTCCAAGGCCAAATTTGCCTGTTACTCCAGGTGTTTCTTGACTTCCTACTTTGGCATTACAGTCCCCTATAATGAAAAGGACATCTTTTTTGGATGTTAGTTCTAGAATGTCTTGTAGGTCTTCATAGTACTGTTCAACTTCAGCTTCATCAGCGTTACTAGTCAGGGCATAGACTTGGAAATCCGTGATATTGAATGGTTTGCCTTGAAAATGAACAGAGACCATTATTAACGTCATGTGTATAACTTCTTAGAGTTTATCTTACATATAATATTGAATCATAAATATGACTTCTAAAAGCTGCATAAAATTCCATTCTATGTGCTTAAGTTATTTTTGTTTTAATGTTAACCTGAAATACCTCTAAAATACTTAAGAGTTTTGCAAATCACTTGGATTTTGGAAAATCAAATTCATAATAAAGACAGTAATTCATAGTTCTTTTGTTATAGTTACATAAATGTCTAATCTACCACACTTTGAAAATGCTTTGTTTATTCTAAATCACTATTCAAAATGACCCTCTTAAAATATAATGCCCTTAGAAATCAGTATGTTTGATGAAGTGCTTTATATTTCAATCATCCACTTCCACTAACTAAATGTAAGAATGCCCAGAAATCTTTGTTAACCTCTTTGTTGTGTGGAGACCTATTCCAAATGTGTCACCTCTCTTTAAGTCATTTAAAAATTGTTCTTTAAATGTATATACTTCATTTGGCTTCCTTAGGCTACATTTTGATAAATACAAAATGTTTTTAATGATATGAACCAAAGGAAAAAAAATATATTTGACAGGTTAAAGAACAATGACCTGAAAGCCACGGAAGAGGAGAAAGTATAACAAATCCATTTGACACCTTGCTCTGCCGGTTGTTTTGCTGTATTTAGAATCTCATCCAGGGTAAACCTGAAGTCAGGGCCTTTCTATATGTAACCATTCTCTGGTAGAGAGGACTCCGGCAATCAGATTCCTTCACAAGGAGGAATGATCTCCAAGGCACCTCAGACTCGAGTACTAAAAACTCAGTTCGTGACCATACCATCTACTCCCCCCAGACCTAAATTTGTTAGTGGTTATTAAACATAGCCATTATCGTAAATTCAAAAAGGTGAATTTACAAGCAAAGAGATTATATTAAAAACAAAGGTAATAAATGCTCAAAACATTGCTTTCTATTTATCTTGTTATATTTTCTGATTATCTGTGATCTCGAGGCTCTTTGTAGCTCTGTACAGTGAAATATTATATAATAGCGTGCTGCTGCACATCTCTTTCCACGTCTGACTTCAGTGATGTTATTCAGGCAGCTCCCATTTGCCGTGGTGATAGTATTCGCACTATGAACAGCAGGAAATGCCGCAACTCAGGGCTGCGGGGGCTTTGTTCTTGTTGGCTTGCTTGGGTTTTGTTTTTGTTTCTTTTTTACCTTTGAAACCCTTAAATATGTACCGGCATACCATGAGAGGCGACCGATTTCTGCGTGCGTGTGTATTAAGCTGTTTCTGTCGTGTCCACTCTTTCCAACCCTGTGGACTGTAGCCTACCTGGCTCCTCTGTCTGTGGAATTCTCCAGGCAAGAATACTGGAGTGGGCTGCCATGCCCTCCTCCAGGGGATCTTCCCAACCTGAGGATTGAACAAGCATCTCTTCTGTCTCCTGCATTGGCAGGGGGGTTCTTTACCACTAGCCCTACCTGGGAAGCCCAACCTATTCATGGTTCAGTAATCCATTTTTGTCCTTAATTGTTGAAATTTCCAGCAATGCTAGGAAATCACTAGACTGAAATGAAACTCTGAGGGAATCTTCCAGTATTGTCTAAAGCATATTTTGCACAAAAAATAGTGAATGGGAATCATTAAACAAAAAAAAAAAAAGGAAAGTGCATGAATCAGTCCTCTTGATTCCATTTTATATACTGCTCTACTTTTCAGCCCCCAGGTCATTTTGTTATGAATTAATCATAAAGCAAATATTTGAATGAATTAATTAGAGAACTCATGCAGTGGAATAATTTGAGCTAATCCTTGACAATAGGATGATTTCTCTTGATATGAAACTAGGTTACTTTAAAATTCATCCTAAAACAGTCCATGCATTAAATGTTAATCTTCTTAAGATGATGTCAAAACATTTAGTTTGCCAGTTTCCAGAGGATTTAAAAAATCCCCCAGGGCCTACTTTGATAGAGAAGAGAAAATATGACTGAAAAGAGTGGGAAGAAGCAGAAGAAATGAAAAAGAGGGTAAGTGATATTTGAGAACAAATTTAAAGTAAATTACTTTAAAATTGACCAAGCGGTGCTGGTAAAACTGGTCAACCACCTGTAAAAGAGTGAAACAAACACTTTCTAACACCATACACAAAAATAAACTCAAAATGTATTAAAAATCTAAATGTAAGACCAGAAACTATAAAACTCCTAGAGGAAATCATAGGCGAAATACTCTCTGACATAAATCACAGCAAGATCCTTTATGACCCACCTCCCAGAGTAATGGAAATAAAAGCAAAAATAAACAAATGGGATCTAATTAAACTTAAACGCTTTTGCACAATGAAGGAGACTATAAACAAGGTGAAAAGACAGCCTTCATAGTGGGAGAAAATAATAGCAAATGAAACAACCGACAAAGAATTAATCTCACAAATATACAGGCAGCTTTTGCAGCTCAATACAAGAAAAATAAACGACCCAATCAAAAAATGGGCCAAAGAACTGAACAGACATTTCTCCAAGGAAGACATACAGATGGCTAACAAACACATGAAAAGATGCTCAACATCACTCATTATCAGAGAAATGCAAATCAAAACCACAATGAGGTACCATTTCATTCCAGTCAGAATGGCTGCTATCCAAAAGTCTACAAACAATAAATGCTGGAGAGGATGTGGAGAAAAGGAAACCCTCTTACACTGCTGGTGGGAATGTACAGCCACTATGGAGAACATAGTGGAAATAGAAATAAAAAACTGGAAATAGAACTGCCATACAACCCAGCAATCCCACTGCTGGGCATCCACACCAAGGAAACCAGAATTGAAGGAGACACGTGTACCCCAATGTTCATCGCAGCACTGTTTACAATAGCCAGGACATGGAAGCAACCTAGATGTCCATCAGCAGACGAATGGGTAAGAAAGCTGTGGTACATATACACAATGGACTATTACTCAACCATTAAAAAGAATGCATTTGAATCACTTCTAATGAGGTGGATGAAACTGGAGCCTACTATACAGAGTGAAGTAAGTCAGAAAGCAAAACACCAATACAGTATGCTAATGCATATATATGGACTTTAGAAAGATGGTAACGATGGTGCTATATGTGAGATAGCAAAAGAGACACAGATGTAAAGGACAGACTTTTGGACTCTGGGGGAAGGTGAGGGTGGGATGATTTGAGAGAATAGCACTGAAACCTGTATACTACCATATGTGAAATAGATCACCAGTCCAGGTTCGATGCATGAGACAGGGCACTCAGGGCCGGTGCACTGGGATGACCCTGAGGGATGGGATGGGGGGGTTCAGGATGGGGGACACATGTACACCCATGGCTGATTCATGTCAGTGTCTGGCAAAAACCACCACAATATTGTAAAGTTATTAGCCTCCAATTAAAATAAATTAATTAATTTTAAAAAACTGAGTGCAAGTGGACAAGTAAAGTGCAAAGACTTGGCTATTAATATCCTGGGAATACTTAATTGCTTTTCTGTACAATTTTTGTAAAGTTTTGAGAGCTTCAAACTCATTGAATTCTCTTTTCAGTCCTGTTTAGAAATGTACTAACAATCTTGGTGATATCATAATGGCAGGGAGATATTATTGACCTGCCTAATATTACTGACTAGAAATATTCAAATAACTCTCAAGATAATTGTTTTCTCATTGAAAGTTGCAGTCTTGAGATGACAACTTTGGGCTTCAGGTAAAATGTTGGATTATTTTGAAGGATAGATAGCAAAGAGCTTTAGAGAACATTTAATTACTTTCAAAGAGAAGCAGGTACATAAAAAGGCATATTTAATACAGGACTTGTTTAGATGCTATTAGTTATTTCTTGTAAAAGTAGGCATCAGACCTCCTCCAGACTTTGAATTATAAAGAGCTTTATAGCTCTATGTTCCTGAATGAATAATACGTTATTGATCTTTATTCATTATGGAATAGAGTTAATTTATCTAGAATAATGGGAAAGAAAAGAGATATGAATAAAACTAGGATATAAATCTGAAAATTTGAAATATTTTTAGAATCTTTAATAAACACATATTCCATCTATTGGATTGGCCGAAAAGTTCATTTGCGTTTTTCTATAAGGTGCTATGGAAAAATCTAAATAAACATTTTGGCCAGCCCAATATATTTGGGTTCTAGATAAATTATCCGATGTACTTTAAACTCCTTCAGTTTCCTATAACAAATTGACAGGAAAATTTCTCTCCTATAAACTTCTATGCGTGCGTGCTAAGTTGCTTCAGTCGTGTCTGACTCTGCTACCCCCATGGACTGCAGCCCGCCAGGCTCCTCTGTCCATGAGATTCTCCAGGCAAAATTACTGGAGTGGGTTGCCACGCCCACCTCCACGGCATCTTCCCGACCCTGGGATCAAACCTGGGTCTCTATGTCTCCTGCTCTAGCGCCACCTGGGGAGCCCCTCAGCTTCCTATAAATTTTAATAAGGAGAGATAAGGAGATAAGCAGCTTACAGTCTTTTCACTGCTATTTTTCATGCAATACTTAAAATAAGTCTATTGTGTCAGTCATCACAAGAAATACATAAATTGTTTCTTTACATGTGACACAGTACAGTTGCAGATTTAATTTTAATCACCACACTAATACTTTAAGGTGAGTAGGCATCATTATCAAGTGTAAGCATATTGAGTAAAAATTAAGCTGAAGCTCAGAAAAAATAAGTCAAAGCTGGTTAAACATGGGAGTCAGAAATGCAATAGTTGTAGAAGTGTCTTTTAGCACTCTTTAAATTATGCTTCCTGTGGAAGAGCAAGTTAAGGAAAATATAGAAGTTAAGTGTGCGTGTGTTTAAATATAGGTAGAAGCTATTAATATATAAATGTAAATATAAATATATGTCTTTCTTGGTAAGTCACAAAGTAGATAAACTTATATATATATATATATATATATATATATATATATCCCATATATAGTAACATGTTCTGGTGCCCTTAAGAAATTAAATTATCCAGTAGATACCCCCATATTGTATTTCATTTTCAGGCTATTGATTTCTTTTTCAAGTATTAATTTCTTATTATGTGCTTCCCTGAGCACTTAACATATAATTATTCATTTATTCCTGTAACGAAGAAACTGAATCACAGAAGAGTTAAGAAAACTCAAGAAGTTGCATTACTTTTAATTGGCTCACCCAAAACTCAGTCAGTTAAACAGGATACAATTTCCACGGTCTCCCTCCAACTGTCAGAAGTCCTTAGCATCTGTGCTAAGCACCCAGATTTTGCAGAAATGGCAAAGGGAGTATTGTTTGTGCTTGTCATTAGCAGGGAATTGTTGGACCTTCTGTTTTTATATGCTTGATTTAAACTTACATTCTGAGGTTTCAGAAACCCCATGGGTGCCCTCTAACTGTGTCAGATACCATATAAGGAGGCAGATCCCGCAACAAAATAGGAAAAAAAAAAAAAATCTCACCAATAAAGGACTCATGGCCTAGAGACAACTTAGCAAACGTTATCTGCATTATTTTAACAAACAGGCCTCATTATTCTAAAACTTAGGCACAGTGGTATTGAAACTTACCCAGAAGCAGCTCACACACACAAAGCTGAAGGGGACTGTAATGCATGTCACCTTTCTATGGTGGCTTTTAAACAGGAAGGAAGACGCGAGGGCTAATTGCCTGATTTGCACAGACCACTAGCCCTCCAGACATGTGGCTCTTCATGCATTGGAGTGGAAATGACTGTGCATATGAATTTAGCTGACAGTTAGGTGGTGGTTTCATGTGTCAAAGAAGGCCATGGGGAGAGTTTGAGGAATGAATGACAAGCTATCTGTACTTCAGAATTTTTCAGTTTGACAAATACTGACTAGATGAGGTGGAGGAAACTGACTACTTTTCCCACTGACTTTTCAAAAAAAACAACTGCTATATATATTTCATGCATTTGACATTCCATAAAGATGATTGACAGGGAGGTCTGGCGTGCTGCAATTCATGGGGTCGCAAGGAGTCGGACACAACTGAGCAACTGAACTGAACTGAACTGAAAGATGATTGTGCTAATAATGACTGAACTTGGCTGTTTAGCTTCCATTCTTTCCGAGCAAGGCAAGAGGTGCCATTAGACCATCTTTCTTTCCTATTTTAATTTCACATTTGGATTATTTTGTATTTTAAGGAGCTGCCTAAAATATCACTACGAAACATGACTTGAATGGATGCCAGTTTATTTAAGTTTATTCTGCCATCTGAACTATTTGCTCAATTTTTATATCAACTCCATCAAATTGTATTTATAGTTCAACAGCTTGTTAGTTTTTGGCTCAACAAACTAATATCTGGCATCTTCAAGGCACTTTATTTTGGATGGATATGCATAGCTGGGCCAACTAAACTTTCTCTTCACCTCTGAAAGATTTCTTTACTCGTACATGGAAGTCTCCCACATGCAGTGGAGATTGTCTGCAACTTCATCAGCGCTAAATCCAAACAAGCATAAGGATTCTTGCTATGAAAATGCCTCTGTAAGATAAGAAGGTCGGTATCCACTCTTTTCCTTTCTAGTATTTGCTGATAGTCACTTTCCTCTGCTATAGTCAGTCTGTTCTCACCTAACTCTTCCATCTAGAAGAAGAGCTGAAAATATTCAAGTTCCCCCATTGTCACTTACAGGAAAAAATGGATAAACAATATCCACCTTCCCTGGTGGCTCAGAGGTTAAAGAGTCTGCCTCCAATGCGGGAGACCCGGGTTCAATCCCTGCGTCGGGAAGATTCCCCTGGAGAAGGAAATGGCAACCCACTCCAGTATTCTTGCCTGGAGAATCCCGTGGACGGAGAAGCCTAGTAGGCTACAGTCCGTGGGGTTGCAAACAGTCGGACACGACTGAGTGACTTCACCTTCACCTTCACCTGGGCTTTCCAGGTGGTACTAGTGGTAAAGCACCCTCCTGCCAATGCAGGAAACATAAGAAATGCAGATTCGATCCTTGGGTCAGGAAGATCCCCTGGAGGAGGGCGTGGCAGCCCACTCCAGTATTCTTGCCTGGAGAATCCTAGGGACAGAGGAGCCTGGGGGTCGACAGTCCATAAGGTTGCAGAGTCAACCACATTGAAGCAACTTGACGTGCACGCACAGCTCGAACATACTCCAAGTCTTCTCCTCTGCGGAGGGGGGTGTTCACGGCACTGCATTTTGGTGTTCAGTCTACGCACATGGTTAGTGTTTATCCAAAAAGGCTTGCTGGCTGCGTGAGCTGCCTAAACTACTGGTACATCCTGAAGAAGAGAATGGTATTCTCATGACATTTGTAAAAAAGAGAGCAAAACCTTATAGTGAAGAATAAATACTGATTCCAAGGGAATTCATTCATCTATTTTTTTATTTTCCAAAAGTCAAAAATTAAATTCATGACTTTGATGGAAAACCATCCTGGGCATAAGTTTATATCTTTCCTTCACGACAGATTTAAATAAAGAATAAACATACTAACGTCACTTTAGTTTAATAACTAATCTATCTCTTGCATTTCCAATTGCTGTACTGAATTTTAATAGACTTTTACATACCTGGCTTTTATATAAATGATGGATTAAAGTTACATCCATTTAACTGTAATTCAGATTGAAAACGCTGTATTAAGTGATAGGAATGAAATTAACCTAATATGCAAATTGCCTCCATAAGCCTAACATCCAGTCAAGATGTATTTTATGGGGGTAAAAAATGAGTGAGGTATGTTTTCTGCACCAAGAGTGTTTTCTTGTGTCAAAATGAAATCTAAAGGTATTGAAAAGATTTTTTATTTTGTGAATATCTGAACTACAAATAGTTTTTCTTTAAAAGTCATATAAATCAAAGAATGAACATTGAAACTCTTTTAAAAGTCATCCTTTAGCTTGTGATGCTCTCTTTTATTAATTTCAACCATGTTGAATGATATAATTATAATAACACACACAATCTTCAGGTGTAGACTAGTCTTGACTTTTTCAGTTGCCTTTTACCTGGAAATGGGAATCATTAATCTGATCAATTTAGCTTTCTTTGCAGTAGCACTGAAGTAATTTAATCATGAATCCTGATGATTGAGAGAAAAATGAGTTTATTTAGTCAGACAGTCTCTATTTTATAACTTTTATGGCAACAGAGGTGATCCAGCACTTAACTTTAAAAAGTACACTTAACTGCCAGGGGTCTCTGTTGGTCTGGCTAATTCCAGCTGTGGAGACACGTGGAGGCTGTTCTCTGGGGAGAGTAGGCCTGAGTGACGGATTCCTGAAACTAGAAATTCCAAGTTCACCTCACCTGATTTTTTTCTGAGCTATACTCTTTCGGGCTCTGCAACAGAGACATTTAATATTTTTATAGAGTTGTGGAGATAGCTTGTTTTTTTTCTTTGTAAAAATTTCAAAGAATGTTTATCATTTCAGGAACTAAGAAATATGTTTGAATCTCGTAGTAACCCATGTAGGTAAATCCTTTTCTGAAAACTGGTCAGGAGATTCCGTCAATGAGAAGCAAGATGTAAATATCCTTAGTAGAATAGGCTTGGGGGAGGGGTTTTATGCAAATTGTCTGTAGATTTTTGTTACTGTTACAGCATAGTTTTATTTTGTTTGTTTTTAAAATGCAGCCACTCATCTCCCCAGATCTGAGAAACAGTCCCCCAGAGACAACCATAGTTAAGACACGCTTATTTTATTTTTTGTTTGTTTTTACTTGTTTGTTGGCTGTGCTATGTGGATCTTTGTTCCCAGACCAGAGACTGAAACTGGCCGGGCAGAGAAAGCACCAAGTTCTAGCCACTGGACTGCCAGGGAACTCCCTAGACATATTTACTTTCAATCCCTTCCACTTACACGTTTCTGGGAACACTGGGTACCCTTGCTCTTTATTCTTCTAGATAATTTCCCTCTTTTGCCTATTCTCCTAGGGTTTCCTCTGCGGAAAACAACAGAGGGCAACTTTCGGTACCTGAAAGGATCAATAGCTTTTTCGAGATACCCTTCACATATCAACCTGCCCAGGAAGGGAGAATGAGGCTTGAAGCCACCACACCAGATTGGGCTGTTGTGTTCAAAATGAGAAAACTTAGAGTTTAGGGGAAACGAAAAATGAAGTCATGTCTTCAGGAAGGTATTTCTCATATAACCAAGTTTGGTGTTGATAAAAATGAAATAGATGAAGAAAAGCGTCCATTTTAAAGGGAAATAAAATGATTAAGGATGGAAAAGAAAGATACAGTTTAAAACTTCTGATCCATCACCAAGAAGGGGTATTAGAAAGAAAGTTGCTTCTTATATATTTAAATGATTTCTCTGTTTACTTTCAGAACTACATAACTCTAAACTAGTGTGGTTTTCCTTGAAAAAATAGCTCCAAAATGTCTTGCTTCTCCAGGTCATGCTCAGTAATCTTTTTTTAATTTATTGTATAATTGTTAACTGGCTTCCCTGGTGGCTCAGCTGATAAAGAATACGCCTGCAATACAGGAGACCTGGATTCTATTCCTGGGTTGGGAAGATCCCCTGGAGAAGGGAATGGCTACCCACACCAGAATTCTGGCCTGGAGAATTCCATGGACTGTATAGTCCATGGGGTTGCAAAAAGTCATACATGACTGAGTGACTTTCACCTTCATCTCAGATACATAGAGATATAATAATAAATCCTCAAATAACTACCCCTCATATTCAGTCATCACTGTCATTTGCCTGCCTGCATTATCCTTGCAATCCTAGGTATCACTTCTAAATACTTATTACAAAATTTTAGTTACATAAAACCAATACCTTTTTAAAAATATATATGAACAGTCATTAGTGGGAAAACTTATGGAAATTCCACAGAGTCATCTTTCTTATAAATTCTGTACCTAACAGTATTGTTAGGGAGAGTGGGAATTCTAGAAGTCTTTTTTCAGAATTATTTTCTATTCTGGGCACATTCTCTGGAGGCTTTCTACTTGCCTATTTCTCAAAGGAAATTCTGATGAGTCCATGAACTATTGATTGATTTCATCAATATTCAACTATTGATTGGTTAAGTGGGCAAAAGTATTTTTAATGGACATGTGAATCAGGCAAGAAAGTGTATAGAAGGAAGAGAAAATACTTGAGAGAGAAAGAGCCAGAGGATGGATCACGTGGCTCTCACTGGAAGGAAGCAACGGTACAAAGTCAGAGCCCTTTCATTTCCCCAAATTGTCCCATTCAGTGTCGAAATAAGTGTCGAAATAAAGAACTCTACAATCACTGATTTAACACTAGAGATTTATAATTACAAGTTTCAGGTGGTTTCTGAGGATTATAATTTTCTTCAAGTACACACACACAAAATTTAAGTACTGATCAATGTGCTTTCTCTCTGAACCTTGCCTCAGTGGTGTTCTAAACCTGGGATGCAGTTAGTTGTTTCACAGAACAGCTGGTCTCATTCTTTAATCAGCCTTCAGAAAAAGTTCATTCTTTCTGAACATTTTTCCTTAATCTTTCATTAATGGTAAAATGAAAAAAATTTCCCTTTTTGCTATGATTGTTTGTTTAGTATTTTTTTTTTTTACTGTATTCCTTTCCTTTTCTAGGTCATGCAAATTATGTTTTTGTGTTAGCATTTGATCTTTCACAGAGACCTGATGTTCTTGATAAATTATCAACGTGTTAGTCAAGTTGAAGTTTCTATTATGTTGAGTGCAGCTTTGAAATGGGATTTTCTCTCTTCGTAACTTACCTGAAAGGACTCCTCTTCATGCAGCCAACAGAGGAGAAAGTTTATTAAGTAACGGGAAAATTAATGTCACCAAATAAAATAACTCATCTGGAAAGATATCGCTTTCTTCTTTTTTGTTTGTTTTTCTAGTTCTCTATTTCTTTACAAGGGTGCTATGTATAAAAACCTCAGAAGGGAGATCAGAATAACCAGCCTAAGTCATTAAGCTTTTGTTCCAGCATGTAGCTATTAGTTATTCCTTGCTCAGAAGCTGGCTGCAAATTTGCTAAGTGATTCATTTGAGGCTAATTTTCTGCATGACCTTCTCATTTTCTTCAGGACCTGTCTTATGAAAAGAAAATAAATTCAGCCAAACCAACAGAGCCCTATGGTAGATTTTATTATGAATTCAGAAACTTTAGAAACATCCTTTTCCCAGCAGGTCTAGGTCTCCAAAAGATACATGCTTCTGATGTCCTAAAGAACATCTACTCTCCAAAGACTGCAGAATTTCTCTATCTCCAAATCCCAGTATTTGTGAAGCTTGAATAGAGATACCAAGGGAACATTTCATGCAAAGATGGGCACAGTAAAGGACAGAAATGATATGGACCTAACAGAAGCAGAAGATATTAAGAAGAGGTGGCAAGAATACACAGAAGAACTATACAGAAAAGATCTCAATGACCAATATAACCATGATGGTCTGATCACTCACCTAGAGCCAGGCATCCCAGAGTGCGAAGTCAAGTGGACCTTAGGAAGCATCAGTAAGAACAAAGCCAGTGGGGGTGATGAAATTCCAGCTGAGCTGTTTCAAATCCTAAAAGATGATACTCTTAAAGTGCTGCACTCAGTATGCCAGCAAGTTTGGAAAACTCAGCAGGGGCCACAGGACTAGAAAATGTCAGTTTTCATTTCAACTCCAAAGAAGGGCAATGCCAAAGAATGTTCAAACTGCCGCACAATTGCATTCATCTTACATACTAGCAAAGTAATGCTCAAAATTCTCCAAGCTAAGCTTCAACAGTATGTGAGTCAAGAATGTCCAGTTGTTTGAGCTGGATTTAGAAAAAGCAGAGGAACCAGAGATCAAATTGCCAACATGCGTTGGATCATCGAAGAAGCAAGAGAATTCCAGAAAAAAACATCTACTTCTGCTTAACTGACTATATACTAAAGCCTTTCACAACAACCTGTGAACAATTCTTAAAGAGTTGGGAATACCAGACCACCTCACCTGCCTCCTGAGAAACCTGTATGCAGGTCATGAAGCAACAGTTAGAACTGGACATGGAACAACGTACTGGTTCCAAGTTGGGAAAAGAGTATGTCAAGGCTGTATATTGTCACCCTGCTTATTTAATGTATATTCAGGGTACATCATGCAAAATGCCAGGCTGGATATGTACAAGCAGGAATCAAGATTGCCAGGGGAAATACCACTAATCTCAGATATGCAGATGATACTACCCTTATGACAGAAAGCAAAGAGGAACTAAAGAGCCTCTTGATGAAAGTGAAAGAGAATAGTGAAAAAGCTGGCTTAAAACTCAACATTCAGAAAACTAAGACCATGGCATCCAGTCCCATCACTTCATGGCAAATAGATGGGGAAACAATGGAAACAGTGACAGACTATTTTTGGGGGCTCCAATATCACTGCAGATGGTGACTGAAGCCATGAAATCAAAAGACATGAAATCTTTTCCTTGGAAGAAAAGCTGTGACAAACCTAAAGAGAGTACTAAAAAGCAGAGACATTACTTCGCCAACAAAGGTCCATCTAGTTCAAGCTACGGTTTATGGAAGTGAGAGTTGGACCATAAAGTAGCCTGAGAACCGAAGAACTGATGCTTTTGAACTGTGGTGTTGGAGAAGACACTAGAAAGTCCCTTGAACTGCAAGGATATCAATCCAGTCCATCCTACAGGAAATCAGTCCTGAATATTCATTGGAAGGACTGATGCTGAAGCTGAAGCTCCAATACTTTGTTCACCTGGTACGAAGAACTGACTCATTTGAAAAGACCCTGATGCTGGGAAACACTGAAGGGGATGACAGAGGATGAGATGGTTGGATGGCATCACTGACTCAATGGACATGAGTTTGAGCAAGCTCCAGGAGATGGGGAAGGACAAGGAAGCCTGGCATGCTGCAGTCCATGGGGTCACAAAAAATCAGGCAAGACTGAGCAGCTGAACAGCAACGATCGCCTGTGTTCCCAGCCTCGCTTTCACCATTGCTGAATGCGGGAGGCGGCCCGCGCTGTGCCCTCAGCTAGCTTCCTGCCCCCGCAGATGGCAGTGCTGTGCTCTGATTCTGCCAGAACCACCTTTTTCATGTAAAATGTGTTCATGAGGAGAAGGATAAGATTTTTGCATTTCAATTCATGAGTTGATTGGAGGAAATAGATGTGTTAGTAAATGACAGTATGATCTTGACTGCAGACGTCTTTCTTCCAGTTCTGTTGAGATATAACTGACATAAGCTTGTGGAAGCTTAGGTGCACAGCATGTGGGTTTGTTACACATATATTGCAAAATGGTTACCAGCAGAGTGTCAGCTAACACCTCCATCACCTCACGTAATTATCACTTCTTTTCTTCTGGTAAGAGCATTTAAGATCTACTCCCCTCGTAGTTTTCAAGTATGTAATACAACATTATCAATATTAACTATAATCACATGCTGGGCAATAGATGTTCACACCTTATATCTGGAAATTTGTACCCTTTGACCAACATCTTCCCATTTTTTCCATCCTCTAGTTCCTGGTAACTACCACTCTAGAGTCCCTGTTACTATGATTTCAGAACTTTTAGATTACAGGTAAGTGATATCATGCGGTATTTGTCTTTCTCTTTCTGACTGCTTTCACTTACCGTGATACCATGAGGATCATAAATCTTGATCCAGAAATCCTTTCTCCACAACCTTTGGGCAAGCTATTTCACCTCTCTGGACTTTTCTGGGGTGAGAGACTTCAAGTCACACCAATTTCTATTAAGAATAAAAGGCAACTTTGTCCTGAGATTATCATACTAAGTGAAGTAAGCCATACAGAGAAAGACAAATACCATATGATAATGCGTATATGTGGAATCTAAAAATATGATACAAATGAACTTATTTACAACACAGTCATAGAAAACAAACCTGGTTACCAAAGAAGAAAGGAGAGAGGAAGGATAAATTGGGAGCTTAGGATTAACATATACACACTAGATATTCTGTAATAATCTATGAGGGGAAAAAATCTGAAAAAGAGTGTATACATATGAAAAGTGAAAGTGTTAGTCGCTCAGCTATGTCTGACTGTTTGCAACCCATGGACTGTAGCCCATCAGGCTCCTCTGTCCATGGAATTCTCCAGGAAAGAATATTGGAGTGGGTAGCCATTTCCTTCTTCAAGGGATCTTCCTGACCTGGGGAATGAACCTGGGTCTTCTGCATTGCAGGCAGATTCTTTACTGTCTGAGCCACTAGGGAAGCTTTATATATATATATATATATATAGACACACACACACCATATATATACACACCATATATATATAAACCATATATATATAAACCATATTTATATATAAACCATATATATATAAAAACCATATATATATATAAACCATATTTATATATATAAACCAAATCACTTTACTATACACCTGAAACTAACACAACATTGTCAATGAACTGCACTTCAATAAAAATTTTAAAATTAAAAAAAATCAAGGAATAAAAGGAAACTTTGTTTGGGGGCATTCTAGCTCTAATTCTTCTGACATTACGCTGCCATGTTGGGATCTCTAGCTGACTAATTTTTTCAATCTTTGTTTATTTTCCAGGACCCTAAATTACGTGAACTTCTGGATGTGGGGAACATTGGGCGCCTGGAACATCGCATGATAACAGTGGTGTATGGGCCTGACTTAGTGAACATCTCCCATTTGAACCTGGTGGCTTTCCAAGAAGAAGTGGCCAAGGTATGGTGGATTGAAACCTTTGAAGCGGATCACCTCAATCTGCATTCGTATTATATTATCCTGATTCCTTTGAAAGACTTTGAGTTTTCATCATATTTATCTTGTGTTAAAATTCCATCTAAAAATCAACTCGCTGCCAATTAGAAGTATGATTCAGACACTTTCAAATCATGGTGTTAACTTAAAATTTATGGATTTTTTCCTTAGAAATTAGGCATTTGATATCATTTCTTTTCAAAAGAAAATACAGATGAAACCACATTCCATTTCATCTAAACATCTTATCCCAAGTCATTTTCTTTTAGCCTTACCATCTTCTTTCCATCTGTCTCCTCAAAGGCAAACATTTTCGATAACTGTTCAATTTCTTTTACAATGGGTAGCACCTAATCCATGATTATCTACATAATAACTGCTCAATTAATATGAGAAAGGATGAAAAATTCTTAAAAATTTAAATAAAAATCTTAAATAATAAAAAAATATTTATTCAGCCATGTACTAGAAAGATGAATTAGATAAGGATTCTTCATTAAAGAGTTCCTAATTTACTAAGATAGTGGGCCTTTTAGACAAATACAGAAATAATCAGAAGAAAGGCAGGGTATATCAAACAAGAAGCTACGAACTTCTGGGCAACTTGGACTCAAGTAATTTGATGCTTTCTCTAAAACTGTTCAATTGCCATTAAAAGAGCTTGAAATGAACATATTGAAAGGAAAGATTTCTTTTTCCATGGTTATAGTTTGTAAGATACTAATCATGGTCCTGGGGCTTCCCTGGTAGTTCAGCTGGTAAAAAATCTGCCTGCAATACAGGAGACCCCAGATTGATTCCTGGGTTGGGAAGATCCACTGGGAAGGCATAGACTATCCACTCCAGTATTCTTGGGCTTCCTTTGTGGCTCAGCTGATAAAGAATCCACCTGAAATGAAGGACACCTGGGTTCAATCCCTGGGTTGGGAAGATTCCCCGGGGAAGGGAAAGGCTACCCACTCCAGTGTTCTGGCCTGGAGAATTCCATAGACCATATAGTCCGTGGGGTCACAAAGAGTTGGACATGACTGAGCAACTTTCACTTTCAATGTTGATCCTGACCCTACATACAGTTTCTTTCAAGAGGGGACATGGCTGTAACTATGACTGATTATTGTTGATATTTGACAGAAAACAACCAAACTCTGCAAAGCAATTATCCTTCAATTATAAAATAAATAAAGTGGCAAAAAAAAAGTATATGAATCTAAGTAAAAGTTGAAGTCTGCATGTCATATCTGTGGCCTTATGTAGCTTCTCACATCATGGATGACAACTATGGGGTCATGTCAGGCCAGTGTTCCTCGTCTGAGCATTACGATCTATAAGTTTTTGACCTTCAGTGCTCTGACATTTTTCTGAGCTACATACACCAAATAATACATCCTGACCTCTAATTTATCAGAGATTGTTTGTTGTTGTTCAGTCACTCAGTCATGTCCTACTCTTTGCGACCTCACCCCCGTGGGCTGCAGCATGCCAGGCTTCCCTGTCCTTCACCATCTCCCAGAGTTTGCTCAGGCTAATGTCCACTGAGTCGGTGATGCCATCCAACCATCTCATCCTTGTCATCCTCTTCTTCTCTCCCTTCAGTCTTTCTCAGCATCAGGGTCTTTTCTAATGAGCCAGCTCTTCGCATCAGGTGGCCAAAGTACTGGAGCTTCAGCTTCAGCGTCAGTCCTTCCAATGAATATTCAGAGTTGATTTCCTCTAGGTTTGCTTGGTTTGATCTCCTTGCAGTACAAGGGATTCTCAAGAGTCTCTTCCAGCACCACAGTTCTAAAGCATCAATTAGTGATTATGATAGAGGTTTATTTCCACAAGTTGCGTGATAGCAACTTCAATTCTTACAATGGAATGAATAAAATACTATCTAGTTTTGATACTCTGAAGTCTTGAGAAGCTACTTTTTAAGGCTGTTTTACAAACTCAATCTATTTTATATCTTCAAGATCTAAGTCATCCGTTTACGTCTATGATAGAATTTGTGCTTGGAGAGACTTCAGTTCAGTGAAACACTTTGTCTGTGTGGCCTCATTGTACTTACCTTCCAATCATTCTTATTCCAGTACCAGCTGGTAATCTGCTGAGTTTATACACTTCACTTCTCAATATATGCATGTATGGTTGGATGGGTGAATGAACATAGATAAATAAATACTAAATATTTCTACAGTAATTTAAAAATATCACTGCTAGAATACAATCATATTCAGTTCTTAGTAAAATTACCAATTTATAGTATTCATTAACTCTCAATCAGAAGGATTTACTAAATGACAGTAACTTACTGGGAGGCTTTTACTATGAGTAAATATAGATATCATGTTACAAACCAATCTTCATATTTTATGTCACAATAAATCTTTGTGCACTTATGTTCTAAACATTTTAATTTTCTCCTCTCTGATCTTCTGCTCATTAATTTCCTTTAGAGATTGTGATTAGCAAGCCCTGTAGTATTCCCTGTCAGAACTGCATCTATAGCCATTTTTCCAGCAGCTGCTTGCCTGGTATAATTAATGAAGCTACAGAATATGTTTTGCCTTCCCTGACTGTGATATTCTGTAGGGTATTTTTCCCCTGTTGAAATTGCTCATCCAGAAGGTTTAGATTTGCAAACACCCTGTGCTCTGAAAACTTAAATTTCCACCCTTCTAATTGTCAGTACTGTCTCATAACATCACACCTTGTATTTAGTCTTGGGAGCCAACAAACATAGTACCTTGTGTAGTGGCCACACCGAAGGAGACAGTTAACCTCATTGTGTAGAATTCCCAGCAGGAACCTGAGCTTCTCCGAAAGTCAAATGTCTCCAGAAGAAGTGGTTGACAAAAGGATTCGGACTCATTCATTCATTCAACACACATTTGCCAGGTGCCTGCTCTGTGCCAGCGTCAGGGACCCAGCATTCTGTAGAAAACAGAGAAATCACGGTGATGAGGCACACTGACTGTGGGTCAGATGGAGGTGTGGGGGGGATAAAGCAGAAGGGTGTGTGATGGTGGAGGAAGGGGATGATTTCTTGACGGAGTGCTCAGGGAAGGCAAAAATCTGAAGGAAGTTGCTCAACTGCAACAGCATCTTCAATTTCTGAGAAATCTGTTCAGTTAATTAATTTTTTTTTTGTCAGAACCAGGACTTCAACTTTCCTAAATATATTTTTCCAGATCTTCATGCTTGCTTTCTTACATAAATCACTTGAGATTGAATTGTTTATTTATTCTTTTAGACAAGTGACTCCTTTCAAAGATGGATTGGGGAGAAAAGTGTGTCTTTCAATTTCTCCCTTTGTGGTTGGACTACAAAAGTGGTATCTTTTGTAGTTAAACAACAGTATTCTTGATACGCAGCGCAATTTGCCAACCCTGTGTGTCCTAAGGATCAGATCCCTCTGCTCCCTCAAGGGATACCTCCCTTTAATAGACCTGGGAAATAGGGGGTTTGTTTCACATCTGTGCTCTGAGTCTTACACTTCTTCCTGCGTCTCCTACTGCCTTGAGGACCAATGAGCACATCCGTGTTTGTTGGCCCCGCCTTCAGCACCCCTCTCTGGGATGCCCTGACTCCTCTTCAGAGCTACAGAGAGATGGAGGGTACCATCATCCTTCCCGTTACCCTCCACTGTTAACTCCCGACAGTCCTCCACACACCCCACACGCAGGTATTAATACAGGACGCCTGGCCAAGTTGGAGGTACCAGCAAAGGAAATTAGCAAAGGCAATAGAAGCTGATTTCTTATTTTGTGGTGTAGGCTTCCGAAGGACTTTGGCCTTTATGTTGAGGGATATAGAAGCCACTGGAGGGTTTGGAGCAGGTGATAGACATGATCTGACAGCTCTTCACTCAGTGACTGACGGCAAGGGAAGAGGCAATAATGGAAGCAGGAAGATCAGTTAAGAAGCCATAGAAGTATTTTAATTAGATTGTTAGTGTCTTGAAGGAAAAGGGAGCTTGTAGAGATAAGATTTTAGATAATAAGATAATAGCTTGTAGATAATCTGATTATCCATATCTACATCTACTTAAGTGTATCCTCAAGAGCAGGAACAGTTGTGATTGTGTGTTGCATGTAAGAGAAAGAGAAGAACCAAGAATGATGTTAGACTCTTGAGCCAACAGACAGAAAGGATGGAAGTACCACGTACTCCATAGGAAGAATTTAAAATAGAGTACATCTGGTGGTGTACAGCAAGGGTTCAGCTTTGATTATGTTTGGTTTGAGATTATTATTAGATACCCAAGCAGATATGTTGAGTAGGCAGTTAAATATATGAGCCTGGCATTGAATGCATCAATTTGGAAGTCATCAGATTATAGACAGTATTTAATGAGCCAGGATGAGATCAGCCAGGAAGCAACTGTAGATAGAGAAAATGTTCAAGGCCTGAGTCACTGATATTCCAACTTGGAAAGATTGAGGGGATAAGAGAGAATCAGAAGAAGCAGTCTAACAAGGAGTGGTCAGTGGCCTGGCAGTGAGGCAAGTCTGTGAGTTTGGAAGTCAGAGGAAAACAGTGTTTCAAGAAGAGAGTGATCAACAGGGCCAGCTGTTGCTCTCACGTCAAGATGAAGGCTGACAACTGACTGTCGGATTCAAGGGTATGGAGGTCACTGGTGACCTTGATTAGAGCAACTTCGTGGAATAATGGAATCAAAAGTCTATTGGAGTGGGCTATGGAGAAGGAAATGGAAACCCACTCCAGTATTCTTGCCTAGAAAATCCCATGGACAGAGGAGCCTGGTGGGCTGCGGTCCATAGGGTCGCACAGAGTCGGAAACGACTGAAGCGACTTAGCATGCATGCATGCCTTGGAGAAGGAAATGGCAACCCACTTCAGTATTCTTGCCTGGAGAATCCCAGGGATGGAGGAGCCTGGTGGGATGCCGTCCATGAAGTCACACAGAGTCAGACATGACTGAAGTGATTTGGCGGCAGCAGCAGCAGCTCAGCAATCAGTGGAGAGAAATCAAGAAGACAAAAGAGATTGTTCTTGTGGGAAGTTTTGATGTAAAAGGCAGGGGAAAGGTGAGAAGATTGGTGGAAGAGGGACGCAAGATCAAGAGACAGTTTAAGATGGGAGATTCCACAACATGCATGTATGCTGGTGGCAATGATCCTGTGGAGGGTAAAGAATATAAGAGAGTTGGAGAACTGCTGGAGCACGTCCTTAAGTAGGCAAGCGTGGCAGGATCTAGTATAGGATTCAGGAAAGAACAGCCTGAGGTCAAGCCTGACCTATCACTTGTTTTCATATAGTTTTATTGAAACACAACAAACCCATTTATTTACATATTGTCTATGGCTGCTTTCTCTAGACATAGTTGAGTCATTATGACATAAACCATATACAGTACAAAGCCTAAAATATTTACTCTCTGGTCCTTTGTTAAAAAATATTGTAGAATCTGTCTTAGTTCACAAATAGGGGGACTGGGCTCAGACAGGAGCAAGGGCACTTAACTGATAAGAGGAGGAAAAGTGGAGTCCATCAGTAGAGATGCTGGTGGGTGGTCCATGTGGTAGAGGTTTTCTGGTTGCCTCTGTTTTCTCAGTGACAAGGGGAATAGAAGTCAGTAGCTAAGCATAAGTAAGTAAGTATCCTAAGTAACTTTTAAATCCTCAAGGCTTTTTCTGCACCAGTTGGTGAATTTCTTTGAAGAGCTGACTGGTGAGGACTTTGCTAGTGGTCCAGTGGTTAAGACTCCATACTTCGAGTGCAGGGGATCTGGGTTGAATCCATGGTCAGAGAACTAAGATCTCTTATCCTGCAGAGTAACTAAGCCCCCGGGTCACAACTCCTGAGCCTGCACGCTGCAACTAGAGAAACCAGGTGCTGCAGTGAAGACCCAGTGCAGCCAAAATAAATACTTGAAATAAAAGTATATATAAAAATGATCTTACTGATAAGGTTAACATGGACTGCAAAAGACGGATCATTCACATCAACCCCAAAATCTATCTCATGTGAACAAGTTAATCATTTATCAGGTCCATGCAAATTTTTCCATTGGTCAAAGAATCTGAAGATAAAATAATTTTCTTCCTGCCCAGTTCTAGTGCCTCTTTCTAATATTCTGCTTTCCTTTGGGGTGGGAGGTGACACAGGGGCATCTAATTCTGCTACTTCTTCCTGCACTCATGCAGCCTAAACACCATTCTGTGGGTTGGAAAACAGATTGCTCTGAACCAGGGGCAGGATTCACAGGACTGCAATATGATGGTGTTTGCTATCAAGTCTCAAGGATCCAGTGGGAAACCTCTCTTCATCTAAAAATTTCAATAAGAAATGGAATCTGTCTCATGATTAGGGAAGAAGAAGCTCTGTCTGCAAAGGCAGCAGAGGTGAAGCCTTCCCTATTTGGATTAAGAAATCTAAAATTATTTTCTGCATGTCTTCCTCTGGGTTCAGGTCCCTTTCCATGGCTGGGTCCCTGGACACTCATCCTCCTGCCCAGTTCCTATCCCAGATCCTTGTCCAGTGCATTATAATAGCGAGATAGCCCATCACCCAAGAGACAGGATTCAGCTTTGGCATGAATACTGGAGTGGGTAACCATTCCCTTCTCCAGCGGATTTTCCTCAACCCAGTGATCAAACCTGGGTCTCCTGCATTACAGGCAAATTCTTTACCATCTGAGCCACCAGGGAAGCCCAAAGCTTAAACGGATATTGCCAGTTTTCCAAACTGTTTGAGTCAGTTTTTTAAATGTTAACTCCCTCGTACCAAAAAAAAAAAAAAGTTTAATAGAGGATCTCTGTTAAACTGTTAGCTATTGAAGTAGCTGTCACAAAATAAATGAGCTCTCCAAAAAATGTTTTATATTCTGACATCAGCCTTCAGGGTATATTTTAGAATTTGAGGGTAACATCTGTTACTTCAGCAGGTATGAATATCATAGAGTCTAGTTCACTCATTTGGGGAGTGCCATCTGGAAGCTTGCCTTAACTTCATCCACACCGGTTGGTTCAGTTCAGTTCAGTTCAGTTCAGTCACTCAGTCGTGTCTGACTATTTGCAACCCCTTGAATTGCAGCGCGCCAGGCCTCCCTGTCCATCACCAACTCCCGGAGTTCACTCAGACTCGCGTCCATCGAGTCGGTGATGCCATCCAGCCATCTCATCCTCGGTCGTCCCCTTCTCCTCCTGCCCCCAATCCCTCCCAGCATCACAGTCTTTTCCAATGAGTCAACTCTTCGCATGAGGTGGCCAAAGTACTGGAGTTTCAGCTTCAGCATCATTCCTTCCAAAGAAATCCCAGGGCTGATCTCCTTCAGAATGGACTGGTTGGATCTCCTTGCAGTCCAAGGGACTCTCAAGAGTCTTCTCCAACACCACAGTTCAAAAGCATCAATTCTTTGGTGCTCAGCCTTCTTCACAGTCCCATTCTCACATCCATATATGACCACTGGAAAAACCATAGCCTTGACTAGATGGACCTTTGTTGGCAAAGTAATGTCCCTGAGCTTTTCAATATGCTATCTAGGTTGGTCATAACTTTTCTTCCAAGGAGTAAGCGTCTTTTGATTTCATGGCTGCAGTCACCATCTGCAGTGATTTTGGAGCCCAAAAAATAAAGTCTGACACTGTTTCCACTGTTTACCCTCCATCCAAATATGTTGCAATCTCCCTGAATTTCCTAATTAGCTCTCACCTCTCTTTCCTCATCCTGCTACCATCTCCCATGTTGTTCAAATCCATGAAAGGTCTTCTCTGTAACTACCTTCTACTTCCTTTTCTAGAATTCTCTCCTTTTTCCTTCAACTCTGCGTGTCTGTCTGCTAGCAATGATCCTTAAAAAGCCTCAAACCTGATCAGACTTCAGACCATTTCTGTGGCATTATTACCTACAAAATGAAGTTTTCTGTCGATTTAATTGTCATTCATTTGGTGAGCAAATATTCTCTGAAGGCCTAGTATGTACCAAGCACTAGGGAGTTACCAGTGGTGAAAACAAACATAGCCTGTGCCCTTAGGAGCTTCCGAATCACCACCTGGACCCCAGCACCATTCCGCCTCAGCAATTTCTAACCACTTGCGATTCCTCCTGCCTTCATAACCTGAGTGCCTTCAGACTTACGTGCTTTCCTAGATGTCCTTTCTCCACTCTGTCCATCAGCAGAATTTCCAAGCCTCCTTTAGGGACTCACCGTATATACAACTCACCTGTCTCCCCTCTGTCCCACGATTTCCATGAATAACTGGCAGTTCCTTCCTTTTCTTTGATCATCCCAGGCCTATTGCATTTATCACACTATAATTATCTGTCACTATGTCTGACAGCCTATCCTGGATTTGTGAGCTTCTCAAAGTCAGAAAGTATAGCTTAGTCCCCAAGATCTGTGTACCCAATAAATATGTCTTCTGCGGGGGGCAGAGGAGGACGTTTAAAAAGGAAAGAAGAAGCAGAAACAGGGCAGCGTGTAGGAACGGAAGGGCCAAGAAAGGAAGAAAAAAGCTTATGGGTCCTTGAAAACAGTTAATAGCTCATGGAATATTATAGAGCTCCAGAGACTTTGAACATCGTGTGCTCTAATCCCCTGGTTTTGGAGTTGAAAATATTGAGGCCCTTGAACTAGTTGTTCCAGATGTCTTGCTCTGAACACGGGCCTTTTCCAAGGTCTGCCAGGATGCCCAGTGGCTTCCACCTTCTTCTTCCTCTCAAGCACAACTCAGGGTCATTGTTATTGTCCTCCTCGGCCTCTACCCATCAGCTACCACATTTTTCTGAAGAAAAGGAAAAATATCTTCAACTGGCCAAGTAAGTTGAGATGGTTCAGGGAAAGGAATGAGATTGTGCCGCAAAAGGGGCGGTTTTTAAGAAAAGGAAATTATAGTCTACTAATGAAATAGAAAAGGGAAAGAGGGAGTAGTGAATGGTCCTGCCTCCGTCCTCTGACCACTCTTGATATAGAACTTGATTCCTCAAAAACTTTCCACTTTTCTTAGACTTCCCTCCAAATTGATAGTATAGATATTCAAAAATAACCTCAAGAGATATGAAGTTCATATATTTCTTTTTATTCTGGGGACATATTTGTTGAGATAAGAATTTTCAAACACTAACAGATTTTTGGTACACAAGTTTATCTCACTTTCTTTTTGAATTTAGCACCAACTTATGGTGGATGAGCAGTGGCTATAAGTTTGACTTTTTAAACAAAAACTGATGAAGAAAAAGAGAATAAGATACCATGTATTCTTTTCAGCAATATACTTTGGAACATAATGGAAAACTTTGCTGATCTCCTTGGAGGTAGAATATACCTGCCAAAAATATTACTGTATTGAATATATATTGCTTTTTGCACAGGTGAAAAGTTAGCCCTCTGGGTTATTGTGTTTCATGAGATCTTCATTCCCTGGCATTCTCAGCTTCTCATATTAATAACACATACCCATGTCATCTTAGGATATTTCTCCATCCCATCATAAATAAGGCCCAGGTTCTTACCAGGTCCATATATTGCTCTGTTAGTCTTAGGGTTTGATAGTCATGGGTGTTCTTTTTTGGAAAATGAGATCCACCCCACACTCTGCACTTGAATTTTAGATGATTATGTGGCAGATAAAGGATATATATTTTAACCTTCTAAATTGTGAAAATATCACCTGTCTGGAACATCCATATAAAGGTTTAAAAGTTCAAAATCACTGTCCCCCCCCCCCCACAAAAAAAACATTCATTTTTTGGAGGGAGAAAAAAAGGCAATTCAGAAGTTAATCTGTTCTTACATCCAGATAAGAACAACCAATTGCTATCCTGCTGACTGTGGCAGAAATCATACCTACCCACCTTCCCCAAGTGGCTTTCCCAATTCCTTAAGGAGAGCTTCTTTTGAGCCAGGCAGGATTCAAGGGTGCCACAAAGAGAAATCAATGCCCAACTTAAGGGAGGATATATATGCCAAGACTCAGAAGTCATCATGATTTCAGACTGTGGGCTGCTGTGTGTGCAAGTCTGCTTTTCCCCAGGGCAAAAGTCAGAAACTGATTAAGCAGCAGCGTCTTCCCTTTCTTCCCAGGCACCCAACAACACAGAATAAGCTGCTTCCTCATTCCTCTGCCTCTCTGGCAGCTGAGAAAGCCCTGATTGTATTTCCTGTGTATCTAGCCTTAAAGAAGACACAAACATACTTTTTAAAGAGCTATAATTTGGGGAAAGATAGAAGAAATCTAAGAAAATTTGGCTTCCATGCTTAATTACTATGGAAAAATACCTGACACCCTTTGAAAGGGGCAGGTGGATCTGTTTCATCTACTGTCTTCATATCAGTTGTTATGTTTCCAATGCATCAAATGCTCCCAAGGAATAAGCTGCCCTTAAGAAGAATTTGTTTTGAAAATTACATTTTAATGTATTGTCTATATAATAATAATCATTCACTCATTCACTTAACAGATACTTCATTGCCTACTCTGTACCAGCCACAGTTTTGAGTGCTGGGGATAAAATAAACAGACAAAAATGATTGTCTTCATGAAGCTCACTTACTGGTGGGGGTAGGGTGATGATAAACAAAATAAATAAGATGGTAATAGGAGCTAGGAAGGAATAAAGCAGAGAATGGAAATAGGAAGCATCTGGGGGGATCCATATTCCAGTTTTAGATCAGTTGGTCAGACACAGTCACCCTAAGATATGATGGTCTATGAGGGAGACCCTGCAGATGGTGGAGTGTGTCGAGTGGTCATCACAGAGGAGAGTGGTGCTGAGGCAGGTGTGACCTGGCACATTGGTGGAGGGAGTGATGACCAGGGAGAGAGCAGAGGGAGAGGCTCTGGGTGTGTCGGCAAGTGACCCAAATAGCGGTAGGTGGCCACTGTGAGAATTATTTTACACTCAATGACACAAGTATCTATTACATGGTTTTGAGCAAGTGATGGATTTGGGCTGACATATTTTGACAGAATTGTTCTAGTTCCTCTGTTGAAAAGCTGTCAGTAAGGGTATAGAAACAGAGATAGGGAGAGCAGAGTGCCTGGAATAGAGGTGGTGAGAAATGGTTAGGTTCCTGATACATTTTGACTGTGAAGCCAGAAGATTTACTGAATGAACCAGATACATGACATGAGAGAGAGAGCTAAGGATGCTCTCAGGGGTTCTTTTAATTTAATTTACTGAAATAAAGAACCATATATTCCTTTCTGGGAAGATCAGAAATTTGGTTTTGGACACAAATTTTAATATAGTATTAGCCCAAAACAGCAAAACAAGCTCAAGTATGACATCTTATCTCTCTTGAGGTACTGTGAAAATAATGATGAAGGAACATAAATATTAAAAAAAATAAAAATAAAAAATAAAATAAAATGTTAAAAAAAAAAAAAGGAACATAAATACACAGTGATGAAGAGAAGAAGATAGGTCACTAGGACATGACATATTTCACTAAGTTTGCAGGGGTGGGAGGAATGAAAAGATGTCATAGTAGAGAAAACCACAGTCTGGGTTATATAGAGAGTAACAGATGAGAAAGTCCCTGCTGCTGCTGCTGCTAAGTCACTTCAAAAGTCCCTGACCTACTCAGAAACAGTCAAGAGATGCTCCAGGCTTGAGTTCTACCAGCCCAGCAGAACATGGAGTAAGATGTGGGAGTGGAAAAAAAAAAAAGCCTTTCATTCCCTACTCCTGTTCTTCATATAGAATAATCAAAAACCAATTACTTTCTGCATCAAAAATTTGAGTGGCGTGTCTTTTATGAAATTGAATAAATGATTGAAAAGTATCATTGTGGGTAACACTGAAGTTCAGGATCCAGAGTAAAGTTCTTCTCATTCTAACATTTGTGGATACCACACCATGGTGGCTGGAACCCACATGCTCACTGGAAAAGAAGTCCGCTAGCTGGTCAACCCCACTCCCATGCTTAGGCCTCCCAGCCAGCACTTCTGTTGCCCCGTCTAAGATGCAAACTGACAAAATATCCACAAACTTTTGAAAAAAGCTACAATACTGATTGATAAGGGATGCAAAGATGAACAGAAAATAGAAGTAATAATGAAGTGAAGTCGCTCAGTCGTGTCCAACTCTTTGCGACCCCATGGACTTTAGCCTACCAGGCTCCTCAGTCCATGAGATTTTCCAGGCAAGAATACTGGAGTGGGTTGCCATTTCCTTCTCCAGGGGATCTTCCTGACTCAGGGATCGAACCCAGGTCTCCCACATTGTAGGCAGACACTTTACCGTCTGAGCTACCAGGAAAGCCCCATTAGTGTAATTAAGTAAACAGTTTAAAAAAAAAAAAAAAAAACTAGGAAGTATCTTCAGAGAGAATTTTAAATATATTTTACCCTTAAGAAAAGAACAAGAAAAAAAAATAAAAAAAATAAAGAAAGAAAGAAAAAAAGAAAAGAACAAGATGCTATGAAAAATGGGTAGCAAAAATAAGAAATTTCTCTTAGGAACAAAATATAAGATAATGGAACAATAATAAAAATTCTCCTGAACTACTAAAAGAGGAGGTGAAGGAAGTTTCTCAGAAGGTGGAACCAAGCAAAACAGCAACAATGAAGGCAGCAAACAAACAACTACAGAGTTAAAGATTAAAAAAGGATAAGAAAAGTGAAAATATAAGAAATACAGGTATAATCAATCCAGCTAGGGTGGTAGCCAATGAAAAGAGAAAGCAGAAGAGAGGAAAATAAGAAAAACATAATGCAAGAAAATAAGTTAGAGCTAAAGTCATATATGGATGTGAGAGATGGACTGTGAAGAAGGCTGAGCATCAAAGAATTGCTGCTTTTGAACTGTGGTGTTGGACAAGACTCTTGAGAGTCCCTTGGACTGCAAGGAGATCCAACCAGACCATTCTGAAGGAGATCAGTCCTGGGGTTTCTTTGGAAGGAATGATGCTGAAGCTGAAACTCCAGTACTGTGGCCACCTCATGCACAGTGTTGACTCATTGGAAAAGACTCTGATGCTGGGAGGGATTGGGGGCAGGAAGAGAAGGGGACGACCAAGGATGAGATGGCTGGATGGCATCACTGACTCGATGGGCATGAATCTGAGTGAACTCCGGGAGTTGGTGATGGACAGGGAGGCCTGGTGTGCTGCGATTCATGGGGTTGCAAAGAGTCAGACACGACTGAGTGACTGAACTGAACTGAACTGAAAGGAAGGTTCTGGTCTTGAAGCTGAAATAGAAAGTGTAGGATTGGAATAGGTTCAGGAAATATGAGTAGGAAGCTAGAAGATATAAGATAAATGCAAATGGCTTAAGTTTCTTCTCCCTAAAAGAAAATTAAGGTTGAAAAAGAGATAAATGTATAAGAAATGCATTATTTAAAC
This sequence comes from Neotragus moschatus, assembly GCA_006410615.1. NCBI lineage: Eukaryota > Metazoa > Chordata > Mammalia > Artiodactyla > Bovidae > Neotragus > Neotragus moschatus. The sequence continues at coordinate 608,574 of SJYA01001810.1, forward strand.
TCAAGCCATGCTGAAACTATACAGGGTTTTCAACAATAGAAGGAGCAGTCAAGAAAGATCCATATTGTCTTGGTATTAAGAATGCTCTCTTTTGAAAGTCATGTAGCTCATGGTGTTATAACTACAGCAAGTAAAATAATCAAAGTCTAATATATGGCCCAACAGAAAAGTATATTTGCTTTTTATACAGTCATGTAAATTTTTATTTTTATTAGTTTTAAACTTTTAGAATCGATCTATATGCAAAATATTAAACTCAATTATGGATACTAGATAAGACAAACGTATTTCAACTTTGACAAGTTAGAAAGTAAATTTAAATAAGAATCAGAGGTGAATAGATTTGCAGGTAAATGTCCTCCTTTCATAAACAGAGAAGCCAAATGATACTATCTTAAATTGGTGGGATTACAAAGTGGTTTGAGAATGTTGGTTGAAGTTATAGTGATGGGGAAAAAGAAAACTAGTGATAACAATTCTATCAGGAGGAAGGAGAAAGGGGAGATGGGAGATATGGCAACAGATTTAAAACCTCATCAACCTCATCAGTGCAGAGTGTGTAAGTCAAAGAGGGAAAGACAAATACTATATATGAACACATATATATGGAATCTAGAAAGGTGATACCAATGATGCTACATACAGGGCAGCAAAGGAGACATAAAGAACAGACTTGGACTCAGTGAGAGAAGGAGAGGGTGAGAATAGCATTGAAAGATATACATTACTACGGGGGCTTCCCTGGTGGTGCAGAGGTTAAAGCGTCTGCCTGCAATGTGGGAGACCTGGGTTCGATCCCTGCATCGGGAAGATCCCCTGGAGAAGGAAATGGCAACCCACTCCAGTATTCTTGCCTGGAGAATCCCCTGGCCGGAGGAGCTTGGTGGGCTACAGTCCATGGGTCGCAAAGAGTCGGGCACGACTGAGCGACTTACGTGAAATAAATAGCCAGTGGGAGTCCGATGCGTGAAGCAGTGCAGTGGGAGTCAGATGCGTGAAGCAGTGCACCGGGAGGCTGTGCTCCGTGACAGTGTTGGGGGATGGGGTGGGGAGGGAGGAGGCTTCAGGGTGGAGGAGACACGCATACCTACGGCTGATTCATCCTGATACATGGCAAAAATCATCACAGCGTGGTAAAGTAACTACCCTCCAATTAAATTAATAAAACCTCATCAACCAGAGTGAAAATCAATAGTTAAGTTCTAAAACCAGCCAATTTAAAAAAAGCACTGCAGATATATTGTTTATAAATATGAAAGAAACCCCACAAAGTTTAAGAAGAGGAATGCCTCTGCCACTCCAGCTATTTTTGTTCCCAGCAGCAGGACGACAGGACCCCTACAACAGGAACCACACTTGCCCAGAGCCTCCCAGTAGACTCCTGATGGCATGGGACTCACCATGTGTCAGCTTGCCACTCTCACTGCTGGAGACATTGGGAAAAAGTAGATTTTTCAGTTATGTTTTCTGGCCTGAATCATGTCAGGTTTCATTCAGGACAGAAGGAGAAAATGGAAATTAAGTAGGTCTCAGCAGGAGGTTCCACAGCTAGACAGTGGCAGAGTAGGGTTCTGAAACTCAGTGAAATATATGTTTAAATAAACTAGTAAAAGCATAAACAATGTGAGAGTCAATGAGAAGTATTAAATAAACAGGTATCAGTCGTGTAAATTTAAATCAAAAGACAAGCACAGATTGTGTTTAAGACAAAGGGGAGGCTATCAGAACCAAGGACAAAGACTAGTTATCAGAGAGAAAGGACTAACAGGTGGAGTCAATTACCAAGGGCCAAATACTCCTTCATTAAAAAAAGAATCTGGCTTGAAAAAAGTTTTGAAATAAACATGGAGGTGGGCATAATTAAGTTTATTTAAAACAAATTGGTTTCCAATTGAGAAAATTATATTTTAAAATTATGTGTACTAAGTTTTAATGAGCAAGTACCTGCGTGTAGTTACTAATTAGTTTCATGGAATGCAGTTTTGATTTTGCCAAACTAATTCCATTTAACGAAAAGCAGCACCACTTAACTCCCAAGAAATTGTGATTGCTCCTCTTTTCTCAGCCTTGATATGCATCTTACTAAAGAAATTAGCTTTCTTTTCTTTTAAATTTTTTTCATTTGATCTCCTTAAATAGACTTGCTTAAAAAAAATATAGTATCAATTATAATCTCAGAACCTGGTTACATACATCTTTATTGTCTATAATACATAATACCTTGGTAAATGCCATCAAAGTAGTAATTTGCATGGATACTGCTAGGCTTAGGGTTCATAATAGCAAACGTTTCTGTAAAAGTGAGTTGAGCGTTTTGGACAGAACCACTTCAAGAATATGGTGGAGTGACATGAACGCCATGGAAACAAAGCTTTGGAAATTTCATCTGAGGCTTTTGATGGACATTTTCTCAGTTATACAAATAAACAATGACTCAGGAACTAGCGGGAGAGAGAGGTGGATGTCTCCTCAGCTAATGCTCAAAAATACATGAGACTCACAGTGATACAACTGAAAACCTCGCATCATGAAAACATAGCCAAACCGAACATTTTTCTCTTTTTCCACTCTGTACCAAGTATGTTGCCCTTTGGGGTTTTTCCCCCCGCTTTGAAGAATTCTCAAGATTTTTTTTTCAATTTTCTGTTACCACATTAAGCTTTTCCCATTGCTCAGGAGAATGTCAAAAGATATAAGAGCAGGATTAGGGATATCCTAGACTATTAGCTCTCAAAGTATGGATTCTTGCATCCATGTCTTGAACACTGCACTTGAACACTGAACTCTTCCTTAGACCATCAGGGTACCATTTATTACAGCGTGCTTCACTTCTCCAGGGAAAAATAATTGAGCAACAAGTCTTCAGAAAGCAGCCCCAAACAGAACAAAGCATAAAGCATATCTATGGTGGGGTGCCGTCTACGGGCCCGCACAGAGTCGGACACGGCTGAAGCGACTTAGCAGCAGCAGCCGCAGCATGAAGCCAATATAGATACTCTAAGCCCTAACACTAAAATTATTAATTAGAAATCGCTACACACAGGACTCTGAGTTTTTATAACCTATTCTAGCACAGTGCAGATTACAATAGGAAATGTGTGAAGCTATTATCCAAAACACCAAAGCAAACCATGGTGATTTAATACTTATAACCAGGGAGACATAAAAATTAATTTCACAAAGCATAAATTATATAGCATGGAAGTAATTCCCTTCATTCATTCACTCATGCAGTCAACTCAGGTCATCAAGGGCATATCTATTTCTTGGGATATGAAAAGAACGGTTACAGAGCCATGATACCCCACACAGGCTCTGGGATAACGCACGTCCTCTTTTCCACCTGCTTTTCACATACTCCCATGAATGGCTATATGCAGTGATTCCTATACTCTTCACGCTTCCACTCACTGCTTCTCCTCCAGGCCCAATGATCTGATTCTCATGGACATCCAGATGGATTGTTCTAGAGGTAGAGCAACCAGGCAGAGACCTTCCCCGGGATTTTTCATCCTGGAAGTAGGGCATCAGTAAGACTCTCTCTAGTGGTGAGAGGAGCCATGTGACAATTCTTGGTGCAGTTGGCAACCACGGAGAAGAAGCTGGTCAGTCAGGAAGAAAGTCATGATGTCAGGAAGAGAGAGAAGTGAAAAAGCAATGAAGACAGTCTTTCTGCCATTCAGATCCCTGGTTCCTTGTGATCTTATAAATACACAATTTTTTGCTGCAGTTTGTCTGATGTTTCCTCCAGTTACAGAAACGATCCAGTGTCCTTGGCAAATTCTCTTATTTCCTAGGCTAATTTGAGCTGTGGTTTTGGCAGCTATAGACTAACAATATTTGAATCACATGGTCTGAAAGTAACTATGCACCTTTCCTTGATATTACGTCATTTGAGTAGTATGATTTTTCTAGTGTCCCAACTCTGATAATATTGGGTGTTATATGTCATTTGAGTAGTATGATTTTTCTAGTGTCCCAGCTCTGATAATATTGGGTGTTATATGCTCCCTGGTTTTTGTTTTGTTTTGGTAATTATATTTGTATAAGGGGAACATTTTGAATGTAAGATATAAGATCATCACTGCCACCTAAAACAGGGGAACTGTATCAGAAATTTTGCCAAAATTCTAAATACTCAATATAGACCCATAAACCCGGTTACTACTCAGACAGTCTTTTCTGCTTTTAATGAAAGTCTTTGCAGCTCATATACCATTTTTCATGATGAAAACATTCTTTACTGTGCCATTAAGACAAATGCATGGCAAGATGAATTCTGACGCCTGCCAGCAGGTAAGAGAAACATGCTCAGCCAGGCAATGCAACCCTGAATGAGCCATGCATTGTTCTTTCTTACTCAAATCCCAACCTGCTGCCTGCTGATGAGCGGAAGTAATGGAAATGACACCATTATCAATTATGGCAATAGGAGTTTGCCAACAAACTAAAAAATAATGGAAAGCTATGAATATTATTAGGAATTTCATATATCTCACAAATATTAAAATATTCCATTTTAAATTATTATTTATTCAAAGAATTTTTTATTAAAAAAAATAGATTGTCATTTCCAATTAAGATACTTTGAAAATACTTGCTTTTAGATTATCATTTCTGACTCCTTTCATTTCATTAGGATAACCATTGGCTCATAATTGGTTATATTCAATATATACAGAGAGATTGATTCAGTATTCCTTTTAGAATGTTTTTATTTCCCCAAAGATCTCGCTGAACAAATACATGCTTCTGAGGACAGAGTTCACACTCTGCCTTTTCTTTGTGACTCCAGCTGCTTGGTATCAGGTCACAGCCGTAAACTGGATACCTGGCATGACGCGGTCATAGGTGGCATTTACAAGGTCGTCACTGTGTGTCTCTGTTTTTGTCAATAAGATTGAGACTGTCACCCTGTGTTTGAGCACAAACCTCACAAACAAAACTTTCCTCTTTTTAAAGACAATAAGCACAAGCAACCAAAAGAAAAATGAATGTTAACAGGAAATTTGCAGAAAAGATAAAGTGGAACAGGAATTAAACAAAGCCAACCAGGCAGGTAAATCAGTGATGACAAGGCCAACCCAAGGTCCCACACTGCATCTATTGGATTGGCAAACATTTTCTGAAAGGCTGATAATAGCAAGTGTATTTTAAAATGTAGGAAAATACAGCTCTTCCACATTGCCAAAAGGAACATAGAAGGTCCTTACTGACTTGGTGAGCAAGCAGCGGCCTCTGGCACTGCTGAAGAAGCTGCATCCAGAGAAAACATTACGATAGTAGTTACCCGAGAGAAACTTCTGGATGTGGCTTGAGGCAGCAGGAAGTTGCAAATAAACCATGTGTGTCCATCAACAAAAGAAAGGATTAATAAATTTTATATTCTTATATACATAAGAATATATAAGAAGCAACTGGGGGGTTTCTCAGGTGGCTCAGTGGGTAAAGAACCCGCCTGATGCCAGCGATATGGGTTCGTTTCCTGGGTCGGGAAGATCCCCTGGAGCACGGCATGGCAACCCACTCCAGGATTCTTGCCTGGAGAATCTCATGGACAGAGGAGGCTGGCGGGCTACTGTCCATGGGGTCGTAGCATCAAACTTGAAGCGACTGAGCACACATTCTTATAGTGGAATAGTTTAGTAGTTAAAATTAATAACTTGGATTTAAATGAGAAGTAGAGGCACATTTTAAAGACATAATGTTGATTGCAACTAGCAGCTGGCCAAAGGATGCATCCAGTTTGATATGATTTATGTAATACTTTATATAGCCATAGCAGGACTGGCAAAATGTTTTTCAGTTAAGGTCCAGTCAGTAAATACTTTGCCCTTTGGGAGTGTCTGTTGGCAGCTAGTCAGCTTGGCCCCTGTGGAACAAAAGCAGCCATGGACAATATGTAAATGAATGAGCATGGCTGCGTTGCAGTAAAACTTTATTTACAAAACCAGATGGCAGGCTGGAGTTAGCCTTCAGGGGATTGTTGAACACTGATAAAGACCATTGTCCTCAGAACATCATATAAAAATAGATATGCTTTAATGTCTCCTTTTCAAAATAGAGCTTGCCCCTGAGAAAGCAAGAAGAATGGAATCAAGCAGAAGAACAACGCAGAATAAGTCTGCACCAGTGTCTTAAGTATACAACAGTTAAAAAGCGCTAAAGCAAATATCGCAAAATGGTACCACTTGTTAAAGTTGGATATGTGTTAGTTACACTGTTCTCTGCATTTTCAGGTACAACAGAGATATGCAATGCTGAAAAAAGCAAAGATTAAAAATACATTAAAATATTAAAGATAGTATGCCTCAGAACAATGGGAAACAGAAATATCTGTATTTCAAACAGAAATATCAACTTGTGTTCATAAGTTGAGCCAGAAATTAAGAAGTGTGAATTGCCAATAGGAGAAATGTCTCTCTGTTCTCTGAACTGTGAACACTTGTTGAATAACAGCATGACCGGTAGAGATGGCATGGCTAGATCCAAAAGTTTGGACTGAATCTCTCTCTTTATGTTAGTTCAGTCAAGTTCAACTTGAATCTGTGACTTCCTCTATCAAAGTTCTAAGGCTTTTGACTGACACTTTGTGATCAACCTCACCTCTCATCGTTTCCTCTCTACCAGCGTTATAACATAGTGGTAAGGTATTTATAAACTTTGCAGTATGTTTCATCACTGTCTTAGTTCTTGGTTTCAAATCTCAGGTGTGCCTGTAACTAGACGTGGGACTTCACGCTTGAATTGAATGCCTCTGTGTCTCAGCTCTCTCATTGGTAAAAATGGACTGATAATAACATTAAATATCTCACTGTGTGATTGTGAGGATTAAATGAGTTAGTTACTTACAAAAATGTTAGAACAGTGCCTAGCCCATAGCAACTGCTAAATCAGTGTTTTAAATACAGTAAAGTGGACTTATCTTTTTTTATCTTGTTCAATTGTATGTTCAGCCACCCTAAAATTACCTAGGACAAAATGATAAAAAGTATAGTATCTAAGAGTATAGGATTTGGATCCTAAGAAACCAGTGATATAACCCCAAACTTGTTTTATTAGCGCTGAGGATATAAATAAGTTTTATAAGAGCTTTGAAACCTTCAATTTTCATCTGTAAAATGAGACTAATAGCCATACCTGCCTCCTAGAGAATTACTGTGAGAGTTAAGTTGTTGGATGCAAAGTATCTATTAATAGTAAATAGTAGGTGCCCCGGTACCTAGTAACTACTTAAACAATACCAAGGAGAGTAACTGAACATTGTGAAACAATTGTTAGTAATATTAAGCAAACACATAAATCCTGTGGCAAGAATGACAGAACTGAAATAACTTTAGAAATAAAAGTATAGTAACTTTGAGAAGCAAAAGGCAAGGAAAAAAAGAGAAAGGTATACCAAACTGAACACAGAGTTCCAAAGAATAGCAAGGAGAGATAAGAGAGCCTTCTTAAGTGAGCACTGCAAAGAAACAGAGGGAAACAGTAAAAAGAGAAAGAGTAAAAATCCCTTCAAGAAAACTGGAGATATCAAGGAAATATTTCATGCACTGATGGACACAATAAAGGATAGAAACAGTAAGGAGCTAACAGACGCAGAAGACATTAAGGAGAGATGGCAAGAATATACCGAAGAATGATATAGAAAAGGTCTTCTGATCCAGATGACGATAATGTGGTCATCCGCAGAGTGGATGTCCACAAGACATCCCAGAGTGTGAAGCCAAGTGGCCTTAGGAAGCATGACTACAACTCATTGGAAAAGACCCTGATGCTTAGAAAGATTGAAGGCAAAAGGAGAAAGGGGAAGCGGAGGGTGAGATGGTCAGATAGCACCACTGATTCGATGGACAGGAAGCTGAGCAAACTCCGGGAGACAGTGGAGGCCAGAGGAGTCTGGTACACTGCAGTCCATGTGGCAAAGAGTCAGACGTGACTGATCTACTGAACAACAACTTTGTGACAGGTTTGGAAAATTTAATAGTGTCAAGACTGGGATCTCAGTTACAACCCTGGGGTGAGGGAAGTGCAGAAGTCATCTCACCGAATACATGCATTTAAGCTCCAGAAGAAATTCCATGACAGGTGGTTTTCAGATCTGTTTTCTGTAGTTTAGGCCTCTGCAGTCCTCATCAGGAAAAGAGATTGAGCCTAAGGCAGAAAGCTTAAAGAGCTTCAGGATTTAGACAGCAGGGGCTGAACCCAGCTTAGTGGTAATCATCAGAACTTTGCCTTTGAAAGCTGAAATACAAATCCTCCAGATTAAATAAGAAGCCATCCTTCCAAAGCTATACTAACTAGTGCCCAGCACTGGATTTATGAAAACACTGCCAGTATAGAATCCATCTACCCTGAAGCAAAGACTATGTCATAATCTCATGATAAGCCAAGGCTGCTCTAAGGTGCTTTGGCCACACTTCCCAACCACATTGTTCTTAATACAGCTGGAAGGGCTTTGGGGTTATTCTAAAGCTAATAGCCAAAATAATTTCCTTCTTTGCTTGGGAAGCAAGTAGACAAAGATTAGAGTAATGCTTCCTAAGTCAGGTCCTGGAGCAGGTTGCTCCTCAAAGTGCTGCCCTTGGCCCAGAAGAATGCTTAAACTTTAACATGCATGAAATATATACAGATTTCTTGGGAAAATGCAGAGTTTCAGTCAGATGATTTGGTGTGGAGCTTAAAGTCCAACATTGCTATCAAGTTTTCGGTCAGGGCTGTAAATCCTCCTACTTCCAGCATGGCCCTCCCCTGGGATAAGAATTCTCTTTCTCCAGTCCCCAGCATCCGCATCAGCATCTATCTACACAACAAGAATCATTGTTTGAGTGACCTGTTTGCACCTGGAAGTCTGAGAAGCCTGGTTCCAGAACCTGAGTGACCCAGTTCTCCGATCTGTGGTTACCCATCTCCCATTTACACAGCGTAGTTACTTCCGGTACACAAACAAACGTCCTGGAATTTGTTATTCTGCTGCTGCCCATAGCAATGCTCTGTCCAGATCCCCTCCAACTGTTGCACCCATTCACACACAACACCTCTGTGGGGACTGGCTTTAACTTTCAAAAACCTGCACCCATGTCTCTTTGTTGGCTGTGCCCTCTGGATGCCAGAACCCCCTTTGCTATCAAGGAAAGCAGGAAAGGCCTGGGATTGCCATCACCTTGAGCAGCCCTCACCCAAGACTGACAGGCACAGTTCATTTCAGTTCAGTCTTTCAGTTGTGTCTGAGTTTATAACCCCAAGGACTGCAGCATGCCAGGCTTCCCTGTCCATCACCAACTCCTGGAGCTTGCTCAAACTCATGTCCATCATCGAGTCATTGATGCCGTCCAGCCACCTCATCCTCTGTCATCCCCTTCTCCTCCTGCCTCAATCTTTCCCAGCATCAGTCTTTTCCAGTGAGTCAGTTCTTCCCATCAGGTGGCCAAAGTATTGGAGCTTCAGCTTCAGCATCAGTCCTTTGAATGAATATTCAGGACTGATTTCCTTTAGGGTGGACTAGTTGGATCACTTTGGTTGGATCACTCACTCTCACAGAGTCCAAAGGACTCTCAAGGGTCTCTCCAACACCACGGTTCAAAAGCATCAATTCTTTGGCACTCAGCTTTCTTTATAGTCCAACTCTCACATCCATACATGACTACTGGAAAAACCATAGCTTTAACTAGATTGACCTTTGCTGACAAAGTAATATATCTGATTTTTAAATATGCTGTCTACGTTGGTCATAGCTTTTCTTCCAAGAAGCAAGTGTCTTTTAATTTCATGGCTACAGTCAACATCGGCAGTGATTTGGAGCCCCCCCAAAATAAAGTCTGTCACTGTTTCCGTTGTCTATCTATCTATTTGCCATGAAGTGATGGGACCAGATGCCATGATCTTAGTTTTCTTAATGTTGAATTTTAAGCCAGCTTTTTCACTCTCCTCTTTCACTGTCATCAAAAGGCTCTTTAGTTCTTCTTCACTTTCTGCCATAAGGGTGGTGCCATCTGCATATCTGAGGTTAATGATATTACTCCCAGTAATCTTCATTCCAGCTTGTGCTTCATCCAGCCCAGCATTTCTCATGATGTACTCTGCGTATAAGTTAAATAAGCAGGATGACAATATATAATCTTGACATACTGCTTTCCCAACTGAGGACCAGTCTGTTGTTCCATGTCCAGTTCTAACTGTTACTTCTTAACCTGCATATAGATTTCTCAGGAGGCAGGACAAGTGGTCCGGTATTCCCATCTCTTTAAGAATTTTCCACAGTTTGTTGTGATCCACACAGTCAAAGGCTTTGGCATAGTCAATTAAAGCTGAATTAGATGTTTTTCTAGAACTCTCTTACTCTTTTGATAATCCATTGGGTGTTGGCAATGTGATCTCTGTTTCCTCTGCCTTTTCTAAATCCAGCCTGAACATCTGGAACTTCATGGTTCACATACTCTTGAAATCTGGCTTGGAGAATTTTGAGCATTACTTTACTAGCTTGAGATGAGTGCAATTGTGCAGTAGTTTGAGCATTCTTTGGCATTGCCTTTCTTTGGGATTGGAATGAAAACTGACCTTTTCCAGTCCCATGGCCACTGCTGAGTTTTCCAAACTTGCTGGCATATTGAGTGCAGCACTTTCACAGCGTCATCTTTTAGGATATGAAATAGCTCAATGGGAATTCCATCACCTCCACTAGCTTTTGTTCACAGTGATTCTTCCTAAAGCCCACTTGGCTTCACATTCCAGGATGTCTGGCTCTAAGTGAGTGATCACACCATTGTGATTATCTGGGTTGTAAAGATCTTTTTGTATAGCTCTTCTGTGTATTCTTGCTACCTCTTCTTAATATCTTCTGCTTCTGTTAGGTTCATACCATTTCTGTCCTTTATTATGCCCATCTTTGCATGAAATGTTCCCTTGGTATCTCTAATTTTCTTGAAGAGATCTCTGGTCTTTCCCATTCTATTGTTTCTTCTATTTCTTTGCATTGATCACTGAAGAAGGCTTTCTTATCTCTCCTTGCTATTCTTTGGAACTCTGCATTCAAATGGGTATATTTTCTCCTTTGCCTTTCACTTCTCTTCTTTTTTCAGCTTTTTGTAAGGCCTCCTCAGACAACCATTTTGCCTTTTCGCATTTCTTTTTCTTGGGGATGGTCTTGATTACTACCTCCTGTACAATGTCACAAACTTCCATTCATAGTTCTTTAGGCACTCTATCAGGTCTATTCCCTTGAATCTATTTCTCACTTCCACTGTATAATCATAAGGGATTTGATTTAGGTCATACCTGACTGGTCTAGTAGTTTTCTCTACTTTCCTTAATTTTAGTCTAAATTTGGCTCATGATCTTAGCCACAGTCAGCTCCTGGTCTTGTTTCTACTGATTGTATAGAGCTTCTCCATCTTTGGCTGCAAAGAACATAATCAGTCTGATTTTGGTGTTGACCATGTGGTAATGTCCATGGTTGTCTTTTGTTGTGTTGTTAGAAGAGGGTGTTTGCTATGACCAGTGTGTTCTCTTGGCAAAACTCTATTAGCCTTTGCCCTGCTTCTTTCTGTACTCCAAGGCCAAATTTGCTTGTTACTGTAGTATTTCTTGACTTCCTACTTTGCATTCCATTCCCCTATGATGAAAAGGATATCTTTTTGGGGTGTTAGTCTAGTAGATCTTGTAGGTCTTCATAGAACTGTTCAGCTTCAGCTTCTTCAGTATTATTGGTCAGGGTATAAACTTGGATTGCTGTGATATTGAATTGTTTGCCTTGGAAATGAACAGAGATCATTCTGTCGTTTTTGAGATTACATCCAAGTACTGCATTTTGGACTCTTGTTGACTATCATGGCTACACCATTTCTTCTAAGGGATTTTTGCCCACATAAGTATATATAAATGTCATCTGATTTAAATTCACCCATTCTAGTCCAGTTTAGTTCACTGATTCCTAAAATGTCAATGTTCACTCTTGCCATCTCCTGTTTGACCATTTCCAATTTGCCTTGATTCATGGACCTAACATTCCGGGTTCCTATGCAATATTGTTCTTTACAGCATCGGACCTTGCTTCCATCACCAGTCACATCCACAACTAGCTGTTGTTTTTGCTTTGGCTCCGTCTCTTCATTCTTTCTGGTGTTATTTCTCCATTCTTCTCCACTAGCATTCTTTTTCATGATGTTCATGGGGTTCTCAAGGCAATAATACTGAAGTAATTTGCCATCCCTTCTCCAGTGGACCACGTTTTGTCAGAACACTCCACAATGACCCATCTGTCTTGGGTGACCCGATATGGCATGGCTCATAGTTTCATTGAGTTAGACAGGGCTGTGGTCCATGTGATCAGATTGGTTAGTTTTCTGTGATTGTGGTTTTCAGTCCATCTGCCCTCTGATGGAGAAGGATAAGAAGCCTATGAAAGCTTCCTGGTGGGATAGACTGACTGAGGGGGAAACTGGGTGTTGCTTTGATGGGTGGGGCCATGCTCAGTAATTCTGTAATCCAGCTTTCTGTTGATGGGTGGCACTGTGTTCATGCCCTGTAATTTGACCTGAGGCCAAACTATGGTAGTGGTAATGAAGATAATGGTGACCTCCTTCAGAAGGTCCCAGGCACTGCTGCACTCAGTGCTCCTGACCTGCAGCAGGCCACCACTGACCCACGCCTCCGCCAGAGACTCTTGGACACTCAAGGACAAATATAGCAGTCTCTTGTGTGGTCACTGCTCCTTTCTCCTGGGTCTTGGTGTGCACAAAATTTTGTTTGTGCCCTCCAAGAGGGTTAGGCACAGAGATCTTCAAACTCCAGCTCCCTTTCTGCTCATCAGAAAGTTCAAGTTTTGATAGTGTTCTGCACAGGGAAGAATTACACCAAAATTACCATCTGCAGAGTTTGCTTGGTACTTCACCGTTCTGCCTCTTCCCTTCCCAGTGCTGCTCACTTCCTGATATTGTTGCCCAAGAACACTTCATAATAAACCAGTTTCTCCTAAATCCTGTCTCAGGGTCTGGGGAGCCCAAAGTAAACACATGCTGTTTTTTTTGTTGTGCAGTTGTTGTTATGTCCTGCTCTTTGTGACCCCATGGACTGCGACGTACCATGCTGTTTTAGCTCCATGTAATATGAGTTGACACCAGTACGTAGCTAAGGATTGTGTTGTTTCTAAAGTTGTCTTGGTCACTGCTTGAGACCTTGAGTCTTTGATTCAGGCTGGATCAGATCTTCTGCATACCTCAAAAGGCTACAGGAAATCAGTGGAGTCTAGGAATTCCATACTTGGAAATTTAGATGCTCACAATCTAAGAATGTGATGAAATAAGTTATGCCTTACTTTCTGAATGAGCTGTGGCTGTTCAGTGAAAGTGATGATAATGCAGTCCTTCAACTGGCTTTATAAAGAACACATAGAAAGAGTAAAGATCTAGAAGACATGTACTGACCAATAATGCAGCCACAACTCCCAACTATGTGTGGCTGTTGAACCCTTGAAAGGTTGCCAGTGCAAATTACAATGGGCTGTAAGTACAGAATGCACACCTCATTTCAAAGATCAAACGCATAAGAAGAAAAGAAAATAGCTCAGTAATCTATCTGTATGCAGGTCAGGAAGCAACAGTTAGAACTGGACATGGAACAACAGACTGGTTCCAAATAGGAAAAGGAGTATGTCAAGATTGTATATTGCCAACCTGCTTATTTAACTTATATGCAGAATACATCATGAGAAACGCTGGGCTGGAAGAAACACAAGCTNGCCTGGCATGCTGTGATTCATGGGATCGCAAAGAGTCAGACACGACTGAGTGACTGAACTGAACTGAATTGAGCATGGAGTCTTAACCAGTGGACCACCACAGAAGCCCCCAAACTCTACTTTTCATTTCTTTTTAAATTTATTTTTCCCCAACTCTACTTTTCTTGTTACAACTTCCCTTCTTTTTTCTGATTCATTTAGGCTACTCCCCATTCTCACTAAATTCTGCTAGTAAGTTATAACCCACAGAATAATGTGAATCTTTTTACAGAACATACAGTGTTGTTATCTGAGATTTTTCTTTGAAGTCCAAGTTATTTCAGGTGATAATTTACGTGGCTTGATCATACTTATTTGTGCAATATTGATCTGTGCTTAATGTGAATGTTGTTTGCTTAATTTTATATAACCCCAGATTTTAAAAGCCTTCAGGCATATTCAGTTCAGTTCAGTTGATCAGTCATAACCAACTCTTGGACTGCAGCACACCATATGCAGTCAGTTCTGTTCCAATCAGTTAGTTCTTCACATCATGGAGCCAAAGTATCTAGTCAGAGCTTCAGATTCAGCATCAGTCCTACCAATGAATAGTCAGGACTGGTTTCCTATAGGATTGATTGGTTGGATCTCCTTNGTCATAACCAACTCTTGGACTGCAGCACACCATATGCAGTCAGTTCTGTTCCAATCAGTTAGTTCTTCACATCATGGAGCCAAAGTATCTAGTCAGAGCTTCAGATTCAGCATCAGTCCTACCAATGAATAGTCAGGACTGGTTTCCTATAGGATTGATTGGTTGGATCTCCTTACAGTCCAAGGGACTCTCAAGAGTCTTCTCCAACACCACAGTTGAAAAGCATCAATTCTTTGGTGCTCAGCTTTCTTTATTGTCAAGGAAAATTCAGTTCAGTTAAGTTCAGTCACTCAGTTGTATCCGATTCTTTGGGACCTCATGGACTGCAGCACACCAAGCTTCCCTGTCCATCACTGACTCCCGGAGTTTATTCAAACTCATGTCCATTGATTTAGTGATGTCATCCAACCATCTCGTCCTCTGTCATCCCCTTCTCCCCCCACCTTCACTCTTTCCTAGCATCAGGGTCTTTTCCAATGAGTCAGTTCTTCACATCAGGTAGCCCAAGTATTGGAGTTTCAGCTACAGCATCAGTCCTTCAAATGAATATTCAGGACTGATTTCCTTTAGGATTGACTGGTTAGATCTCCTTGCAGTCCAAGGGACTCTCAAGAAAATGAAAGATCTTTAATTTAAGGAGTTACATGTCTATATTTGAATGCGTAGGAGCATCTGTCATTGATAACTATTTGTGTGGCAGTTTATATTGTGCTGATTTTTCTAAGTAAACTCAATATTTTAAAATAAAAACAAACACACAAAAATCTGCTTAGAGTGTCCCTTTCCCTCCCTCATCACTTGGTACCCCAAGTTTTACCTCAATTATTTCTGTATTACATGATGGCATATTTTTTGCTTATTATCATAAACCAGGAGGCAAGACACAAAATAACAATAAAAACTATAGTAGAAGTAACAAAATTAGATGGAAAGGCTGTTGAACATTGAAGAGGGAGCCAAGTCAACTACAACATCAGATGGTTACATTACTTAGCTCTTATCTCATCTTCTCTTAGAGACTTTTTTCCCAGCCCAGAATGTTGAGTGTTCCAAATCATCACCCAGAATGGAACTTCAACTTTTTCTGTAGATTTTTTCTTTTGCCTTTTTTTTTTTTTTTTTGGATGCCAAGAGAAATCAGAGGTGGATGGTGTGAGGTAGGGATTGGGATTAGGGCAGGAGTAAGGAATGGACAGAGCTGAGGGGAGAAAACGGTACTGAGTATTGTGTGACACTGGGATTGCAGCTAGTTGAGAGACTTCTAGAACTGTAATTTACATTTAAAGATTCCCTGGTGTAGCTGTTTTGACTTGAGTAGTAAAAGAGGAAGATCTTATTTGCAGATGTGTTTAAAATATGCATATGTGCTAAGTCGCTTCAATCATATCCGACTCTTTGCTACTGTGTGGACTGTAGCCTGCCAGGCTCCTCTGTCCATGGGATTCTCCAGGCAGGAATACTGGAGTGGGGTGCCATTTCCTCCTCCAGGGGATCTTCCCAACCCAGGCATCAAACCTGCATAGGTAGGTGGCTTGTTTACTACTAACGCCACCTGGGAANGTAGCCTGCCAGGCTCCTCTGTCCATGGGATTCTCCAGGCAGGAATACTGGAGTGGGGTGCCATTTCCTCCTCCAGGGGATCTTCCCAACCCAGGCATCAAACCTGCATAGGTAGGTGGCTTGTTTACTACTAACGCCACCTGGGAAGCCCTGTCGGAAATATAATTGACTACATTTTAAAATTCTCTGTGTGTTTATAATGCAAGGAAAAAAGTGAGACATACTAGGTTAATTAAAGGCAATATATCAGTTCTCTTATCTGTAGGTATTTTAAAAAGCAGATAAAATTTTGTTCATGGGTAAAGAACATATCCTTAGGAAAAGAGTAGTCATTCAGTGATTTGAATTTAATTATGTCATTTTAACAGAGGGAAAAAAAGGGAAAAAACCCTTAGGCATACAAATTGAACTAATTTGTCTTCCTAGTGGCCTCGCTAAAAACATATGTCTAATGACTGCAGAATATTTAAGCTGATGAAAGTGTGATTCACATTTTTCAGGAATGGACAAATGAGGTTTTCAGTTTGGCAACAAACCTGCTGGCCCAAAACATGTCCAGGGACGCATTTCTGGAAAAGGCGTAAGTAGCTCTAATTTTATTGCAAAGGGTGTTGCTTCATCTGAGTCAGTTTCCTTTCTCCTTTGTGAGTCTTTTGTTTATGCTGCACTGGCTTCTCACATTGATAAACATAAATTTCCCTCTGGGACTTGTTAGAGAACTGATAGGTTCACTACTTGGAATTGGAATACTTCCAGTAAAGATTGCTCTTTCCTCTGAGCTCTACATCTGTGTTACACTGAGCTTGCCTGAATGTCAATGCCTTTGACACACAGTAAGGAGATACTTCTAAATCCTGGCAACTATGCCCAGAATCAAAAATTATTCATCTCAGAGAGTCTTCAGCCCTACATCTGCCTGCATTGTTTCAATTATTAATCTGAGAAAGAGAACAAACAATATATGGGACTCAATGCTCCAGAGTCTAAGATCTCTGATGGATGCAACTTAAATCAGTAAGCTGATGTCCTGATTCCTGTCCTTCTAGACAATCATAGCAACTGTTAGTAAGAAAGGAGAAAAAGAGTGTAAAGGAAAAAGCAGAATGAAAAGGAAAAGGAAAAAAAAAAGCAAATCAGGAGTAACTAGTCACTCTTGAATTACATAGTCTTTCTGAAATTTATTTGACCAAGGAAAATAATGATTTCTGCCAGCTGTCCAAGAGGTTGTCCAAGAGGTTGGAAAGCCTTGAAATCAAAACCACAAATGGAAACATTACTAGGTGGTCCTCTATTTTTATTTAATAACCTTCTGTCTTCCCTCTTCTGTAAGACATACCCATCATTCCAAACCAAAGACTCCAGTCCACATTTCCTTCATACTCTTCCATGAATTTCTTTTGCTGTTAACCAGGACTTCACGGGTTCATTCAAATGCTCTTTCGTGTCATCCTCTCATCTCATTACTTTGTCACCTTCAGGACCCTTCTTCATGCCTTCCCCTCTCCTCCTCCCTTTATTCCGCTTTTTTTGTTGTTGTTGTTTCAACTGTCTTCTTCCCATTCTTCATCTAACAGACTTTCTGGAAAATCTGCTGTGCCACACAGAATGTTGGTGGAAAGTGACACATAGACATAGCAGGTCACAGCTAGTAGAACAGCTAGTTGGCTCATCATACCTACTATAGATGTCCACTTCCAACAGGCATCTCCCTATGAATAGCTGCTGTGGTCATTCTAGAGCATGCCTTTTGGGGAACACACTGTAAGCATTTGTTGCATCTACACCTAGGAATGGAATGGCTGTGTGCATGAGCAGTTGGTGGTCCCAGTTATATATTCATCAACAGAGTTTGTAAGCATATTCAAAAGCAGAGACATTACTTTGCCAACAAAGGTCCGTCTAGTCAAGGCTAGGATTTTTCCAGTGGTCAGGTATGGATGTGAGAGTTGGACTGTGAAGAAGGCTGAGCACCGAAGAATTGATGCTTTGGAACTGTGGTGTTGGAGAAGACTCTTGAGAGTCCCTTGGACTGCAAGGAGATCCAACCAGTCCATTCTGAAGGAGATTGGCCCTGGGATTTCTTTGGAGGGAATGATGCTAAAGCTGAAAGTCCAGTACTTTGGCCACCTCATGTGAAGAGTTGATTCATTGGGAAAGATTCTGATTTTGGGAGGGATTGGGGGCAGGAGGAGAAGGGGACAACAGAGGATGAGATGGCTGGATGGCATCACCAACTCAATGGATGTGAGTCTGAGTAAACTCTAGGAGTTAGTGATGGACAGGGAGGCCTGGCATGCTGCAATTCATGGGGTCTCAAAGAGTCGGACACGACTGAGTGACTGAACTGAACTGAACCAAACTGAAGCTCTCCCGTGCCTTCTCTTTGTCTACATGCCCAGAAGCAGTGAAAGAGATAAGTGCAGTTTTATATTCACACAATGGAATACCATATATCAATGAGAGTGAAAGATTCACGGTGAAAAGCAAATATATGGGTGGATCTTGAAAACATAATATTGAGTGAAAGAAGCCATAAAAGAGTGTGATTCTATTATGTAAAGTGCAAAATTAATCTGGATGTTTAAAGGCAGGATAATGGTTTGCTCTTGGGAGATCGGCTCTGGAAGGGGCATGAGAGGGGCTCCTGGGATTCTATCTTGATATGGGTGCTAATTGCAGAAACTTGGACAATAGGTGAAAATTCAGCCGACTGTACACATGAAAAAGCCTTTTTCTATGCATTTGATTCTTAAATAAAAAGCCTTTTTTAAAAAATTAAACACTGTTCTCTGCTTCTCCAACAGGTATACTAAACTTAAGCTGCAAGTCACTCCAGAAGGACGCATTCCTCTCAAAAAGTAAGCTGTGCAAGCAATTCCCATTATTTTCTGTTCCTGTTTCCTCAGAGACCTAAATCTGTGCCATGGCTCTGCTCTGGCCCAGGGGAGCCTGGAGCTGTGCGGTCGCCAGGCCCCACGTGCACCATGTGCGCATCAGTGCAGTTGCTTTCCTCACAGAGTCTTCCTGGGCTTCCTTCTTCCCTGGGGCATCACTTTCAAGGATCACCAAAGCAGGAAGGGGGTGGAAGGGATGGGAGACCTTTGCTGTTAAACCTAAAAGAACACCTGAAACCCAGATCTAGTCTAGGCATGGGAATTAGGCAGCCATGATGCCTCTTTCTTCCAAGATGACACTAGCCTTGAAAAAAGGGTTGCAAACTCAAATGTCAACAGAAGTTAGGCAGGGAACATCCGTGACAAAGCAGGCCAGGGGCAAGAAGGAACACTGAAGAATGAAATCTGTCTCAAAGAGATAAGGATAACTCAGCTCTACCAGACTCCCCATGGGGCTGGTAGTTTCCGAGTGATAGATTTCCTAATGTTTCAATAGAACCCATCAATCCAAATTATTAAACTGTCCATTATTTAGGTTATATATTTTAAAGCAAAATCACTGACCAAAAAAAGTGCATTTCTAGACCATATTCAATCAAAAGCCTTCAACTTTTGACAGCTACCAGTGAGCTTCTGCTCATAGAAAGTTATTTATTAATAATAATATTGGCAATGTACCCTTTCAAGCAGTGGGTAGCAGCAAGGGAACAAAATTGTTAAGATATTTATTTTAAAGCTTAATACTAGAAGCATTTTTAATGCAATGTTTTTTAATCGGGTCATCATTGTCTCGAAATATTAATTTTCTATTAGACACTTTGATTTTGAAAAGCACACACGTATATGTTTCAGAGCACAGATGCTGATACTGGAGCAATGGTTACGTTTTAAGTCTTTACAAATGCGGGATGCTGAGGTTTGGGTGAGCGGGGTATTGGGGCTGGCATCTGCAGCTCTCTCACCTGGCCTGCTTTCCCTTCACAGCATATACCGCCTGTTCTCAGCAGACCGGAAGCGAGTCGAGACAGCTTTAGAGGCTTGTAGTCTTCCATCTTCAAGGGTGAGCATGACGCCTTCCTAAAATTACCACTGCTTAATAGCTCTGGATAATCATACTAAAATATATCATGCCCCGATATTATCCAAACATTTTTAAAGTTAAGAATAGGACTTATTTGTTAATATTTACCATATATGGGTCTCTATATATGTTTTTCAATCCTGTAATCCCAGTATTTTCAATAAGAAAGCCCCTTGTTCTTTGTAAATTTTTTTAAAAATAGCCAACTAATGCCAAAAATGTATTGGCAAAAAAATATTAACATTATTGAGAATTTAAGCTGCTCATTAATAAAAAATCCTTTCTTGATGTTCCTTGAGATATTAACTGATGATTAAGAATTACGATTAGGAAGATTTTAAAGTATTAATTTCATTTTATCCCCCTTTTAAAAGTCTAGGTTTAAGACTGTTAAATTAATAAACAGAATGGCAGTACATTTTTATAAATAAATGTTATTTATGTACTATGCAGGGCGGTGCTCAAAAGGCTTCATCTGGGAAGGGTGCAGAATCAAAACATTTTGGATATTGCCTACTTTACACCTAAGTAACAGATAGATGAGAGGACAAAGATGTGAGATGCTTTTGGTTTTTTGCCTAGTGCATTTGAGGCACTTAGCATACATTAACCTCCTAAAAAAAGTAATTTGCCTTCATTTAAATGAATTTCTGCATACCTGGTTCTAAAACAATTTACTGTTGTTTCTGGGGTAACTGGGTATATTGCATAAAACCTTTTTCTTGTCCTCTATGCAGAGCACTCCTTTCTGTTACAAATTATTTTTATCTTGGTATCTAAGCAACAAGTAAGCAAAAATAACACTTATACCCAAGGAAGAACTTCTGAGTCTCTTGAAACATACTGGCAACATTGAAGTTGCCCTGAATGAAGTTGAGAAAACATTCTTAAATTGTGAATAAGTTATGAAAAGTGTCAAGAGCTGTTGCATTGGCCAGTTCTTATTGAGAATATTTTTGAAAAAAAAAAAAACATATTAAAGACTTTTGTAGGTAACAGAAAAGGAAAGAGTGACTGCTGTCAGTTTCTTGCTGTCTGTGGAAAAAGTTGCTGATGCTGCAGACACTGGACAGAACTATGGAAGGGCTCCCCAAACGTTTCAGCGTCACTTTAATAAGCAAAAGAAAATGATCAAGCTTGTTATTATTGCTCTTTTGTTTCATGCTTTGGAGCCAGAAAGATGTAACAGTTAAGATCCTGTCCTTGGCTCAACAAATATTTCTTTTTTAAAATTTGACCTGTAGTATTATTGTTTCTAATTTTTTAATTGAAAAATCACTGATTTATGTGTGTTGATTATGCTCTACAGAAAAATGATTCCGCTATGAATATAGTTTTTTTCCTATGCTATAAGTAGAACCTTGTTATTTATTTATTCTATATATTAATATAATAGTTCAGTTCAGTTCAGTCGCTCAGTCGTATCCGACTCTGCGACCCCATGAATTGCAGCATGCCAGGCCTCCCTTTCTATCACCAACTCCCGGAGTTCACTCAGATTGATGTCCATCGAGTCAGTGATGCCATCCAGCCATCTCATCCTCTGTCGTCCCCTTCTCCTGCCCCCAATCCCTCCCAGCATCAGAGTCTTTTCCAATGAGTCAACTCTTCGCATGAGGTGGCCAAAGTACTGGAGCTTCAGTTTTAGCATCATTCCTTCCAAAGAAATCCCAGGGCCGATCTCCTTCAGAATGGACTGGTTGGCTCTCCTTGCAGTCCAAGGGACTCTCAAGAGTCTTCTCCAACACCACAGTTCAAACGCATCAATTCTTCGGCGCTCAGCCTTCTTCACAGTCCAACTTTCACATCCATACGTCACCACAGGAAAAACCATAGCCTTGACTAGAGGGACCTTAGTCGGCAAAGTAATGATGTGCTAATCCCAAACTACTAATCCACCCCTCCCCCCATTTCCCGCTCACCTCACCTTTTCCCTTTGGTAACCCTAAATTTGTTTTCTATGTCTCTGAATCTGTTTCTATTTTGTAGGTAGATTCATTTGTGCCATATTTTATATTCCATATATAAGTAAAATCATATAGTGTTCTCTCTGTCTGTTTTATTTCACTTAGCATGATGCTCTCCAAGTCTATCCATGTTGCTGGAAATAGCATTATTTCATTCTTCTTTAAGGATGAATGGTATTCCACTATATATACCATATATATTCCACTATATTTTTATCCACACCTTCTTTATCCATTCAGACTCAAGGAGTATCTCTTGAGCTCTTACTGTGTGCCCTCCATCCCTGAGAATATGGTAGTGAGAAAAATGAAATTCCAGTCCCAGGATTCAAGGACTATACATTCTCTGGGGGTGCCAGTTAAAAACTTCAACTGACACATATAAATTGGAGGGAAACGCCATGAACAAACGGGATGGAGCATTGCTACTGAGAATAAGAGAAATTCATTCCAGAAAAAGAAAACTGCGTGCAGCACCCCGAGGCTGGAAAAAATTTACCGGTTTAAGTAACTGTGAAAATATTAACGTATTTAAGCATGAAAAAAGAAAGCATGAAACATGAATTTAGAAAGAGGTGCAAAGAATTTGCTTCTTCTACAGTTGCTCCCGATTTGACATTTACTTGATTTGACCTAACATCTTGTGGTGGGGGAGGAGATAAAAAAGTTAACTTGTTCCTATAAATCTGGCTAAGGGAAAAAAGGAATAGAAGGAGCTGAATAGGAAATCAAATCCATCAATCAGTTCTCTGTAAATTACAACTTTCTAAACAATTAGATTCTGAGAATTCAGTCAATAATTACAAATTGAGTCTTTATAATCCACTGTGTCTTTTATTTATAGGTTTGCACTTTCAAACAGTGTCAACTGGAGACATTTTTAAAGGGAAATGAGATTCAAATAGCAGGAGTTGGGTTTAAATTGAAACAATATTTATCTTTAGTAAATTAAATGTTATGACAATTTTCTGAAAATAAATTAGAGATTAAAAAAAAATCAACCTCCATCATAAAGTTTTTAAAGCTCATTATTCACAGTAAAGTATACTCTACTTGGAGAAGTGGTAGAATTAGATGCTGTGAAAAGATCTATAAACCAAAATCAGTTTCAGAGCGAGGAAGCATGTGTTCCCTGGAACTGGCTATATATTTTGAATCTTTGCTGTAATTTCATATCTACAGAACAGTGGCTCTAGAAAATATCCACTAATTACCGCAAGTATACTGACAACAGGTGTTTTAAACACTTCACAGAAGAAAAGGTTACACAAATGGTAGATCGTATTAATTACAGTACATATCGGGGAGCCTCATGTAGCCAGTGGTTGTGCAAACTCATCTGAAAGGACCCTGATGCTGGGAAAGGTTGAAGGTGGGAGGAGAAGGGGATGACAGAGGATGAGATGGGTTGGATGGCATCACCGACTCAATGGATATGAGTTTGGGTAAACTCTGGGAGTTGGTGATGGACAGGGAGGCCTTGCGTGCTGCAGTCGCAAAGAGTCAGACATGACTGAGTGACTGAACTGAACTGAACTGTTCAACTAGGTTTAATTGTGTTCTGTAAATAGATACATTACCAGAAATACTGTGGACATCCTGTTGTGATTTTTTAAACATTATCTTTGTGCACATTGTTAGGGATAATTAATGTGCTTGAACTCGTATCCTGAGCAACATGATCCATTGAAATAACACACTCCTTAATGGGTACTACTTTAGCTACTACTTTCAATTGCTTGTTAACGTTACCTTAATTGTTTAAAAATAGTACTGTATGTAAAAAGAGAGGTAAAACAATGTCTTCTATTAATAATCCAAATATATATTTCAGTGAGAACTTTGAGACCTTTCCATATTCATAAAATTGCTACTTTGCCCACAAGCTTTCTGAGAACAGAAAATAATTTACTTGCACCAAATTCCCTTTGATTTAAGGCTTTTTTAACTTGAAAAAAAGCTCAGTGACATTTGGAATCACATTATAATCTTTGCATAGCACTGGCCTTTTAATGAACAAAATAGTAATAAATCTATGTATTTTTTCAAATAATAAATTTTACTATAGCTATCAACATACATATAATACTACCCCCCAAAAAAGTGATTATTTTGGATTTACAGAATTTGATATATTTTAGTAAAGAATAGTGTGAATGAAATTCACAAAAGAACTTCTCCCAGAATAACTGCAATATGTTGCTTTTATCCTATACCTTATACCCAGAATGTAAATCAGAAATATAGTTACTTATTCAGCTGTGAATCTTAAAATCACTAATACACAATTCCATTTTAGAACCACATTAAGTATTTGGTTCATTATCAGTAGCTTACTTGTAATTATTTCATGTCTTCTCTGGCTGTAACTTTTGTTTTATCTCTTTAGAACAAAAATATTAAGAGCAGGTTGAAATCCTGAATTTACTGGAAAATGATTCATTTATTGGCAAGATAAAATGTGCATGTGGATTCCTTATTCATTAGAGTCCACTGAAATTAATATGTTTTAGAATAACACTTCTGAATGTTAAATACTTATTTATTACAGTTTTTTACATCTATAAATGTATAAATAAGAAAATACAAACAATATCCAAAAAATGGCATAAAATTTAGTTTTCTGGATTATACCATGAGTTGAGGAATCAAGAAACCTTAATTGAAAACATAGCAAACCTACCCCCACCAACTTGATGTCGTAGACAAGTTTTGTAAACTCCCATCTCCTTAGTGTTTGCATCTGTAAAAGGGATCACTAACCTTTCCAGCCTGATAGAGCTGACAAGGAGTTAAATGAAAGCATTCAAGTGAAGCTCCTGGAACTATATGCTTGGCACATAGTAAGTGCTCAATAAATATTTATTCTTATTATCTCTGAGAATTATTTATATGCATATACATGAAGAAAATAGGAATAAATCTATGTCTTTTTTTAAATAATAAATTTTACTTTCTCTTTTTTATGTACATGCATTTTTTTCCAGGTTCTTTTTTTCCCTTGTAGACCATCATGGAATATTGAGTATAGTTCCTTGTGCTATGCAGTTTGTCCTTGTTAGTTATTTATTTTACATAGAGAAATGTGTGTATATTAATCCCAAGCTCCTAGTTTACCCCCCTCTCGCCTTTCTCCTTTGCTGACCATAAGCTTGTTTGCTATGCCTCCAGGTTTATTTCTGTTTTGTATGTAAGTTCATTTGTATCATTTGTTAAGATTCATCATATAAATGATATAATATTTGTCTTTGTCTGGCTTACTTCATTTTGTTATTTTTTAATTTGGCATGTAGAAGGAAATGGCAACCCACCCCAGTGTTCTTGCCTGGAGAACCCCAGGGATGAGGGAGCCTGGTGGGCTGCCGTCTGTGGGGTCGCACAGAGTCGGACACGACTGAGGCGACTTAGCAGCAGCAGCAGCAGCAGATATTTCATAACCTTTTTTTGGAATCTGGAAATGTAAACATCACCAGTACTACCTTCATGTTGTACTGAAGGTAGAGTCTTTGTATTCAACCATAGAATTGAAGGAGCTTCATTTTTAATGAAAATACTTTGCAGTTTCTGGAGTAAATGGGCCTGATTCAGAGTGTATTGGCCTTCTTAATCCTTCCTCCTAAAAAGTTTGATAATAATGGCAACAAATAATCATTGATAATCTGTTTTGTGTTGGAGGCATGATGAGGTAAACAAAGTTCTGGACCACAAGACAGATCTAAGGTCTGGTGCCATATCCTGAGTGAATTCAACAACATTCATTAGTGTATATTATCTGCCAGGCATTATTCTGGAGACACAAAGGAATTAAATAAGAGATAGTGCGCTTTATTCAAAAACACACAGTCTCGTCAATGATCAGAAATATAACAACTAAAGGAAATCTGTGTGGTGGCTATAGAGAAGGTATATGAAGGTGGACTGCAGACACACAGAACAAGAACGTGTCATCTCTACCTGGTGGGTTAAGAAGTGTTCACAGAAGAGTATTTGACGTTTTTGGTATGCTCTTGAGCATTGTCCTGGGGTTTCGTCCTGCTCAAACTTCCCACAAGGAGTCTGTTCTATCCACTTTACCAAATCATGAGATCCAGGAAAATAAAATACGTGAATGATCTTTGCACATTCCAGCCTTATTTAAAATGTAAGGAATTATTAACTGACCATAGCTTTTCCCTCAATAGTTCAGTTCACAGTTCCGTCGCTCAGTCGTGTCCGACTCTTTGTGACCCCATGAATCGCAGCATGCCAGGCTTCCCTGTCCAACACCAAATCCCAGAGTTCAATTAGACTCACACCCATCGAGTCAGTGATGCCATCCAACCATCTCATCCTCGGTCATCCCCTTCTCCTCCTGCCCCCAATCCCTCCCAGCATCAGAGTCTTTTCCAATGAGTCAACTCTTCGCATCAGGTGGCCAAAGTACTGGACTTTCAGCTTTAGCATCATTCCTTCCAAAGAAATCCCAGGGCCTATCTCCTTCAGAATGGACAGGTTGGATCTCCTTGCAGTCCAAGGGACTCTCAGGAGTCTTCTCCAACACCACAGTTCGAAAGCATCAATTCTTCAGTGCTCAGCCTTCTTCACAGTCCAACTCTCACATCCATATATGACTACTGGAAAAACCATAGCCTTGACCAGATGGACCTTAGTCGACAAAGTAATATCTCTGCTTTTGAATATGCTATCTAGGTTGCTCATAACTTTTCTTCCAAGGATTAAGCGTCTTTTGGTTCCATGGCTGCAGTCAACATCTGCAGTGATTTTGGAGCCCAGAAAAATAAAGTCTGACACTGTTTCCACTGTTTCCCCATCTATTTCCCATGAAGTGATGGGACCAGATGCCATGATCTTCGTTTTCTGAATGTTGAGCCTTAATCCAACTTTTTCACTCTTCTCTTTCACTTTCATCAAGAGGCTCTTTAGTTCCTCTTCACTTTCTGCCATAAGGGTGGTGTCATCTGCATATCTGAGGTTATTGATATTTCTCCTGGCAATCTTGATTCCAGCTTGTGCTTCTTCCAGCCCAGCGTTTCACATGATGTATTCTGCATATAAGTTAAATAAGCAGGGTGACAATATACAGCCTTGACGTACTCCTTTTCCTATTTGGAACCAGTCTGTTGTTCCATGTCCAGTTCTAACTGTTGCTTCCTGACCTGCATACACGTTTCTCAAGAGGCAGGTCAGGTGGTCTGATATTCCCA
>SJYA01001810.1:635661-664791 GCA_006410615.1 Neotragus moschatus
CATATAAGTTAAATAAGCAGGGTGACAATATACAGCCTTGACGTACTCCTTTTCCTGTCTGGAACCAGTCTGTTGTTCCATGTCCAGTTGTAACTGTTGCTTCCTGACCTGCATATAGGTTTCTCAAGAGGCAGGTCAGGTGGTCTGGTATTCCCATCTCTTTCCGAATTTTCCACAGTTTATTGTGATCCACACAGTTAGAAGCTTTGGCATAGTCAATAAAGCAGAAATAGATGTTTTTCTGGAACTCTCTTGCTTTTTCCTTGATCCAGCAGATGTTGGCAATTTGATCTCTGGTTCTTCTGCCTTTTCTAAAACCAGCTTGAACAGCTGGAAGTTCACGGTTCACCTATTGCTGAAATCTCGCTTGGAGAATTTTGAGCAATACTTTACTAGCGTGTGAGATGAGTGCAATTGTGCAGTTGTTTGAGCATTCTTTGGCATTGCCTTTCTTTGGGATTGGAATGAAAACTGACCTTTTCCAGTCCTGTGGCCACTGCTAAGTCTTCTAAATTTGCTGGCATATTGAGTGCAGCACTTTCACAGCATCATCTTTCAGGATTTGAAATAGCTCAGCTGGAATGCTGTCACCTCCACTAGCTTTGTTCGTAGTGTTGCTTTCTAAGGCCCACTTGACTTCACATTCCAGGATGTCTGGCTCTAGGTGAGTGATCACACCATCGTGATTATCTGGGTCATGAAGATCTTTTTTGTACAGTTCTTCTGTGTATTCTTGCCACCTCTTCTTAATATCTTCTGCTTCTGTTAGGTCCATACCATGTCTGTCCTTTATCGAGCCCATCTTTGCATGAAATGTTCCCTTTGTATCTCTAGTTTTCTTGAAGAGATCTCTAGTCTTTCCCATTCTGTTGTTTTCCTCTATTTCTCTGCATTGATCACTGAGGAGGGCTTTCTTATCTCTTCTTTCTATTCTTTGGAACTCTGTATTCCACCTTGATAGGTCAAGGCTAAAAGTATTAAGCCTTGACCAAACTACTTCTTGAGAGTGATAGCTTATGGTGAACTATTTCTGATTTGTGATCTCTGAAGTAGATTTAGCTTCAGGACCAGGGACCAGACTGGATCACTCAAGAGCTTTTGTATAACAAAGTTTTATTAAAGTATAAAATGGGACAGAGAGAGCTTCTGACATAGACATCAGAAGGGGGATGGAGAGTGCCCCCTTTTGCTAGTCTTATATACTTTTACTATATACTTTTCAATATACTTTATACTTTTCAATTGGTTATTAACAGTAAATCAAAAGAATGTCTCAAGGCTGTAAAGGTCTTAACAGACCCACTCCCACAGTAAACATTTTAAGATAACAGGATTAGAACTAATAATAGATATATGGACAGATCAACTAAACAGAAAATTAACAAAGAAACACAAACTTTAAGTAATACAATAGACCAGTTAGACCTAATTGATATCTATAGAACATTTCATCCCANAGTCCCGTGGCCACTGCTGAGTTTTCCAAATTTGCTGGCATATTGAGTGCAGCACTTTCACAGGATCATCTTTCAGGATTTGGAATAGCTCAACTGGAACTCCATCACCTCCACTAGCTTTGTTCCTAGTGATGCTTTCTAAGGCCCACTTGACTTCACATTCCAGGATGTATGGCTCTAGATGAGGGATCACACCATCATGATTATCCAGGTCATGAAGATCTTTTTTTTTTTTTTACAGTTCGTCTGTGTATTCTCGCCACCTCTTCTTAATAGCTTCTGCTCCTGTTAGGTCCATACTATTTCTGTCCTTTATCGAGCCCATCTTTGCATGAAATGTTCCCTTGGTATGTCTAATTTTCTTGAAGAGATCTCTAGTCTTTCCCATTCTGTTGTTTTCCTCTATTTCTTTGCATTGATCACTGAGGACGGCTTTCCTATCTCTTCTTGCTATTCTTTTCAGATGCTTATATCTTTCCATTTCTCCTTTGCTTTTTGCTTCTCTTCTTTTCACAGCTATTTGTAAGGCCTCCCCAGACAGCCATTTTGCTTTTCTGCATTTCTTTTCCTTGGAGATGGTCTTGATCCCTATCTCCTGTACAATGTCACGAACCTCATTCCATAGTTCATCAGGCACTCTATCTATCAGATCATATCTCCTCCATATTCTTTCACTTGAGCTTTCAGTCATGCTCATTTCAACTTATTTCTCCAGAATGTTTTTCCCTCATTTTCACCCACTGACCCCAAAGGGTATCCTCATCAGTCAAGTTGGGCAAAAGAAAAATGAAACTGTATTGAAACATTTCCCATTTTCTCGGTGCTAACATCCAACTGGTAATAAAAGTAATACTGTGTTTATTCCGATTATTTCATCAATGTGTTCCCTCAAATAAGAAGTTCTAATTTATAGCTACTAAATTAAAAAAATAGAGTTTTAGTAAAGCATTTCATTTTATGAAGTGATGAGTATGGACTTTTGTAAATGGCTTCAGTTGAATCTGATGTCTTGTGGGAAGCATATTTGCTATCAACTTCCACCTTTTTCATAAATTACATTCATTCATTTACTGAATATTTACTGTGGACCTGCTATATGTTACAAAGACTGAGCAATTAACAAGCGACACACTGGTCCTAGTTTGTGTCCATCTGCAGGTTAGCAAGTAACACAGAAAACTGTACAGCTGGAAGCACAAAACAGATAAGAACTGAAACAGGAGACAGGCATGGTGTGATAGTAACACAGGCTGGAAATTAAAACCTGGTGTAGGAGGAAGAGGTTTTAAGCTAAGACAAGAAGAGAGAAAACTAAAGGAAGTCGATAAGAAAAGGAAGACAATGACTGAAACCTTAGGCAAAATCTGCTTGTATGCTTTTAGTGAGATCAGGAGGGAGGGAAGTAGAGTGAGCTCTAAATAGTAACTAAACAGTGGGGAGTATAAGAGAACAAATTTAGGCTTCATCAACTCCAATAAAGTCTGATAACTTGAGTTGGCCAAACGAGGCACTGAGTATTTCCTTGAGATTTGTTTTTAAATCTCTCTTCCCTTGTATCTCTCAGCCAGAGAATACGATAGCAATTCTCATTGTTGGCTATTTTCAAAGCGACTTATAAGAGACATGGGTGTCTAACTCAGAGAGTGTGGCATTAAAAAGTGTACATTCTCCAGTCAAAAGGATTTCTCTCACTTTGTAAATGAAATGGAATTTTGGAAACCTGTTCATAGGTTAAACTTTTCCCCATTTTATGAGTGGCAAAAGATCATGCAACAATATGTTGTAATTTCCTTCTTGGAACTGGCTGCTTGTAGTCGTGATTTCAAAGTTAGTGTCCAAGTTACTGAGCTTAACCATTAAATGCTTCTTGCTAGATATAAATGATATGCGTTGTTTGGTTGTCTCAAAATGCTGTTTTGCAAAATGGATTTTTTTTCCTGCTTTATAAATCAGTTTAGTAAAGAAAATGTAATTTTATTTGTTCATTTCTCAAATATAGGACTCCTGCTGTTTGCCAAGTGGTGAGCTAAGTTTTCTTATCTGTTGGCAAGCAGTGCAGTCTCAGACAATCATTTTTAGATACTTCTATAAAAGTATATTTACAAAAATATGACTATGGTAAAAGGAAGGATGTTTTCTTTAAGGGCTTTAAAATAAAAATAATCATATAAACACATACCCGAAATAGGAAAAGCGGCATGAAGAGTGTCCTTCCTGTTGAATACATGCTTCCAGTTTCCATGGCAGCCGCACTAAATAGAAAGTTAAGTCACAGAAGTCAGTTTTTATATCAGTGACTTGCTTTCTAAACAGTAGAACTGAGAGGAATCAGTGACAAATAATGACTAGTGTCCTACTTATGAAAACTGTGTTGCAACTTATCAGTTTACTTAAAAAGGAAAGAACACTGTTTGAAAAAAAAAAAAAAAGACACAAAATTGGAATCTTATGTTTTCATTTTGAAAATATCTTTCTCCAGGTTCTTAAAAGAAAAATACACTCATTCAAAAGTCTGCTAAACAGCACATAAACAATGTGAATGTTCTTCATGACACTGATCTGTACACTTAAAAGTGGTAAAAATGACCTATTTATGTTCTGTATATTTTATCACAATTAAAAATGAAATTAAAGTCACCAGGAAAAGCAACCTAAAAGAAAAAAAATTGCTGAACAGACCATGTTTCACTAGGTCTAACTTACTTTAGAAATTGCCTTAACATCCCTTCAGGAGAAAATTCTTAAGCTTAAAATATAGTGAGAAAACAGAAAATTAGCTTTTGATACCTCAAAAACTAGTGTCCCTGAAATGCTCGCCCTGTAGCTGCTTTCTGAATGCTTACCCTGAGCTCTTAAAAGAAAAGAAAGAGGAAGGAAGGAGGGAAGCAGGAAAGAGAGACAAAACAGGCAGGAAAGATAATGAAGAAAAAGACCATTTACTGACCCTCTTATTTTATTCCCCAGAATGATTCGATACCTCAAGAAGATTTCACTCCTGAAGTGTACAGAGTTTTCCTGAACAACCTTTGTCCTCGACCTGAAATTGATAACATCTTTTCCGAATTGTAAGAGAATGCATTTTAACCCATTTGTTCCTGCTTACAGTGGTACTCAGTGGTACTCAGCGTGGCTGTAGCCAAGTGGTAGAGGGAGATGTCAGAAATTCTTTGTACAATGAGTATCCGCAGTGTTTCTGCGTCATTTGTTGGAGACAATCATTGGTAGGCATTCCTACCTCTGAGATTCAATCACTGGTTGTAATGAGTGAAATTTGCTGTGACTTGTTGCAGGGTGTCACTGTCTTAATATTCTCGGGGGTCTCTGCGTAGTTTGAAGACGATGGCTAGAACTGAGTGGCATGTAGGCAAGAGTCTTTGCAGAGATAGACTCATGCTGTAGAAAGAATGCTGAACCGGGAACCTGTCATCATACTTCTCTGCATTGCATCAGTGAAATGAGAATTTCAGATCACTAAAACCACCCCCCAGCTGAAAATTATTAGAAATTATACAGACATGACTTTTTGTAAATGATTTTTTTAAGAAACAAATCAAAACAGCAAGGCAAATATGGGGAAGTAGCAATTTAACCTTCGTGATATAGTGAAATCTACATACTGACAGACCAGTCCAAAACTTATAAGCTAAAGAAAGATTTTTTTCATATGGAAATCAAGCACAGTACTTTACTGAGTTCATTGCCATCAGTTATTGCTAGAACATCAGCAACATCTGTACCACTGAACTTGTCTTTGGGTTGTCAACAAGATTGCAATGGGAAGTTTGAATCACACGACATTGCAGTTATAGACTCTTGCTGAAGCATAAATTTAATGAAAAGGAAAATGTGCCCAATCATATTGGCTCTTTTTAGTAATGAATAATAAATGTATCTTTAGGTTGATTAAGCAGAATATGAGAAATTGATGACTAAACCAGTTTAGCATCATCATGAAATAGCAACCCATAACCCGTGTTCCCTTTAGAGTGCCACAGCTTCACACACAGAACGCATGTTCCCTACTGTAGTTCAAGGGCATTGGGATTTGGTGGCAATCATTGTAAAGTGTTTGCATCCCACAGAGATACAGCAGTTGTGATGGAGCAACACAATGTGTTTAGGGCAAGATAGGAATTCCAGTATAGCATGCTCTTGCCAGGTATGGCAGGCGTTTATTTCTACAGCGCTGCTAAATGCAAATACATGCATGAGACTTGACAGAAAAACCTGCTAATTTCCTGGTGTTTAACTGTTTTTAGTGGTGCCAAAAGCAAACCATACCTTACAGTTGATCAGATGATGGATTTTATCAACCTCAAGCAGCGAGATCCCCGGCTAAATGAAATACTTTACCCACCTTTAAAGCAAGAGCAAGTCCAAGTGTTGATTGAGAAGTATGAACCTAACAACAGCCTCGCCAAAAAAGGTCAGTTCACTTTTTCCCACACCAGAATGAGGCTCGAGTTCTAATTGTGAGTGGGCCACTCTTCATAGTCACGGACATCAAGGGTCATTTAGGTTTTTCTTTTTTTTAACTTTGGTATGTGATGTTTATCTGGTGGCTCATTTGGTAAAGAACCTGCCTGCACTACAGGAGACCTGGGTTTGATCCCTGGCTTGGGAAGATCCCCTAGAGAAGGAAATGGCAACCTACTCCAGTATTCCTGCATGGGAAATCCCATGGACAGAGGAGCCTGGTAGGCTAAAGCCCCTGGGGTCACAGAGTCCGCCACGACTGAGCGAGAAAGCCGTCACCACCACTATGTGCTGTTTGTGTTATGTATACATGTGAATGTAACATTATTTGGGGGACTTCCCAGGTGGTGCTCATGGTGAACAACCCACCTGCCAATGCAGAAGACTTAAGAGATGCGGGTTCGATCCCTGGGCTGGGAAGATCCCCTGGAGGAAGGCATGGCAACCAACTCCAGTATTTTTACCTGGAGAATCCCCTGGACAGAGGAGCCTGGCGGGCAACAGTCCAGGGGTTCGCAAAGAGTCAGACACAACTGAAGTGACTTAGCATGCATGCAATATTGTTTTTTAAGTGTCTAATCATTTGTTTTGTTTTAAATTTTCCCCATGACTGAATGCAGCTTTCTTCAGACAGGAAACTCACTATCATAAAAATTACCCTTTTGTTCTGTTTCTAGTTCTGTGACATGACCCACAGATATTTCTAAATCACTAAAACTGAAGAGAATATTCAATCCATTAGAACCTTATCTTATTCTAGCTTACACTATTGAGTTTTTCCACTTGAAAAAATATTTTAAACTTTGTCCTTCTGTGTTTAAAAAAATTAGTGTTCGTAAGGGAAAAAAATTGGTATCAGATAGATGAACTAAATTGCCTGAAAGTTATTGAGATATTTATACTTTTGATTCTGGAGAAAAGACTTAAAAAATAAGATCATGAAAATTCAGTTTCAAGGAGTTTCTAATTGTATTAATATGTGGCATCATTGTCTCTGAACTGGATCATCAGTTCTTCCTTTATCACTAGTGACCAAGTCTCATCTGGATTGAAATTCCTTCACTGAGAAAATTAGTATGTTATTACTGATGTTACTATAAATTTCCTAGATATTGTCCAACTTGGACAATATTCCATAAGGAGTAAAGAAAATAAAGTGCAATTAATTATTAAGAAGAAATAGATTGCCTGTTAATATGCAAGTAATTCATAAGTAACAGACAGCTCTGGCAAGCTTATGGTCATTAATAAGAATAGTTATCATAAAAGTAGATTAAAATGTTATTTCAGCATATTGCATTTTTTCTGGAACTAGTCCTCTAAATGAGAAATGGAAGTATTTATTAATATCAAAGTAATATCATTAATCCTATTCTACATGTTATTAGTTGAGAATTTAGAGATGATTTACTTTGGTTTTTAGTTTTATTACTTTACATATTTTCATTCTAGTCTAAGTTTCTTTGTCAGGCACTTTGCCTTTGTCGTAGCGTCATTCTTACCCGTTGCTGACGTCGAAGGAAATGACTGGCCCAACAGCACGTGCTGGTGTTGCCAGGCCAGCCTTCCAGCCTCCTCAGATCTGATGCTCTTTCTTCCCTGGTACCATAGAGTTGGGATTTCTCCCTGTCATTAAACCAGAGACTCCTTGGAAATTTCTCATAGATAGCTTGACAGTTTCCTTCTGAAATCCAAACTTCGCCAAAAATAACTAACTGTTTTAACAAGTCCGACAAGACTTCTAAAAACAGCCCATGACACCAGGAAAACAAAAAGCCTTTGTGAAACCAGTGAGGCACTTCAGAATCTAAACTGTGCCCTTTTTTGATCCCCTCACACCACACCGCTGATGGCCCATGCTTCATCTAATGTGTGACAACCCCATACATGACTCAGACAAAGGAGAGGATACAAAGGAAAATGTTCTGATAGGTTATTGTCAAACTGTCATCCTGGAGAAACCAATTTTGATTCTAATGGAAATTAAGATTAGACTCTTGTAGATGCAAGAGTGTTTAGTCCTGTTTTACAGCCATACTAGATATAAATTCCATAATCATGCAGATATATATAATTCAGGTATATTTAATACAGCAACTCTGGGGACTTACCTGGTGGTCCAGTGGTTAAGACTCCATGTTTCCACTGCAGGGGGTTTGTATTCAGTCTCTGGTCAGGGAATCAGGATCTCACAAAACAAAACCAAAAAACAAGTAAAATTTAGGAAATAAAATAGCAATTTAATTTATTTTTCTACAACTTTATTTTTTCTACACCTTAATACGGTAATTGATTGTAAAGTCTCCATGTCAGCCTTGATGTGATTTTTTTTTCAAGTAGAAAAGGAAAATTTAATATATTAATAGAAGAGTCATTTGATCTAAATGAAAATTTATGCTTTACAGAGTGATAAGTAAACACACTTTTCTAAAATACAGACGATAAATTATTTTTCATAAACACAGTATTCATTTCTCAATTCCAAAACTTCAATAGGAAGATGAACTTGTAATGTCTCACACCAAGTCGTTTTGTTTGCTGCTTTGGCTCTGTTTATGTGAACAACAAAGATTAGAGAAGATTGTTTTGTTTTTCTAGCAACTGTTGTAACATTGTCAAAAGGATAACAGTTTTGAAATATGTGTTTGTAGTAATAAGAAATAGTTGGATTAGACCTCAATTTTTTAGTAACCAAGACTTTGAGATATTCTTTCCAATTTTTTTCAAAGTTTTATTTGACTTTGCAGTTCATATTATTTGATGTTTGACTTTTAACATATTTTTAGGAACTTCTTTATACGTCCAACAAAGTACAATAAAGTATTTATTATATGGCTTCATTGATTGATATGCAAGGAAATTAGCTTTCATTTATTATGTGACTTTCAAAATATACATTATCATTTTGCAAAGAAGGAAACCAAGTCTTTGAGATCAAATGACTTACTTAAGATATCATACCGAGATACTCTTCAAAAAAGCAGTTTTAAAATTTCAGTCAATGAGCTAATATCTTTTTTAAATTAATTTATTTTTATTGAAGGATAATTACTTCACAGAATTTTGCTGTTTTCTGTCAAACCTCAACATGAATCAGTCACAGGTACACATATATCCCCTCCCTTTGAACCTTCCTCCCGTCACCCTCCCATCCCACCCCTCTAGGTTCAGACAGAGCCCCTGTTTGAGTTTCCTGAGCCATACAGCGAATTCCCATTGGCTGTATATTTTACATATGGTAATGTAAGTTTCCGTTTTAATCAATAAACACCTGAGAGAATAAGTAGTGAAATTTAATATTATATTTTTTTCTGTAGTACTTCACATTTTGCCTAGTTCTTCAAATGTGTTCAAGCATTAATTAAAATGACCCCCAAACTCAGTCTCATTAATCTGAAAAAAAAAAACACTTCCATATTTGCCTATATTTGATATAAAATGATGGGAACAAGATACATACAGAATATACAAGCATGCATGCTAAGTTGCTTCAGTCGTGTCCAACTCTTTGTGACCTTATGGACTGCAGCCCATCAGGCTCCTCTACCCATGGGATTCTGCAGGCAAGAATATTGGAGTGGGCTGCCATGCCCTCCTCCAGGGGATTTTTCCCACCCAGCAATCAAACCCACATCTCCTGCGAATCTTGCATTGGCAGGTTGGTTCTTTACCACTGGCACCCACTGAGAAGCCAGAATATACATATGTAATAGCGACTGAACTGAACTGAATAACAAAAATACACTTATACCCTCTGATATCAAGAAATGTATTCTAAAGTTAGGTGTAAAACAAATAGGCAACACACAAACTTGACATATGCTAATGTTCAGTATTATGTACATTTTATATAATTTCATCATAGAAGGTAATTTTCATTTACACGAAAAATTTTAAATGTAGCTCAAAGCCTAATGGCTAAGACTGAGCATAGCTAAGCTGACTGATGGCACAGCACCTGGAAGCATGAAATGAAAACCCGGAAGAGCTGACCGTCGGTGACGCTCTGTGCTGCTGCGTCAGTGTGTCATCCACATTCCACACTGGAGTTTCGGTCTCTGTGGATATGCACTGGTTATAAATAATTGGAAGGTTTCTGTACTGTCCAAGGCCAAACGTTCATGTGTTTGGGTTGCACAGAGTTGGAATCTTGTTGCAGAAGCTACTGTTCTCAAGGGAGTTAGATTTATTTCTACAATTTAAAATCACACACTAAAAAATTCAAGTGACTCCAAGTCAGCAAATGTTTCTTCCTTACCATGTTGTTTGCACTTGAGGCCTAATTATGCTTAACATAGGGCTACACAATGACCCCTGCCTCTATTGAATGGTCATGAATGTAAGTTTGAAGACTAATGTTTCTTAAACTGTTAAGTTTTTTTTTTTTTATCACTTAAACTCTTTAGAAGGAAGGCAGTGAGTAAAATTCATATGAAAAATGAAATATTTGTATTGGTGCCTTAGGTAACAGACTACAGACTTCTAGATTCAGCAGTTATATCTGTGAAAGAAGACCAAATACTGTTTAAGCTGCCAAACCAAAAGAAAACAGTTTAATTTGTTCATACTTTTATTCTTCTGTGAAAAGCAGGTGTTCATAAGTATTTGTTAAGCAACTGAATTAATATAGTAAATTATAATATTAGCAAATGTTTCAAGGTAATTTTCTCTTTTAACATGCTCTTTCCCATAAATTTTTACAAGGTGTGGCATATGAAAGCTTCCCTGCTTTGTTGCAATTAAATTATTAAAATACTGAGTTAACAGTTTAATAGGTGAACTCAAAATGAATAATAGCAGAGCTATTTTGTTTTAAACCAAGCAAATAGAAGTTCAGGTATAGAAAGCATTTTTGTT
Organism: Neotragus moschatus; assembly: GCA_006410615.1. Classification (NCBI taxonomy): domain Eukaryota; kingdom Metazoa; phylum Chordata; class Mammalia; order Artiodactyla; family Bovidae; genus Neotragus; species Neotragus moschatus. Next base: position 646,452 of record SJYA01001810.1, read on the forward strand.
CCAAAGCCACCTACACTTATTAGAAAAAAACTCATTGTATTTTCAATATCATTTTAAGAAACTCCTGCAAGTGAACCGTTTTATGTCCTTATTATCAGCAGCAAGAAGCACTCAGAGTGTCCAAGATTAGGCACTGGGTGTGGGAGTCTTGCAGCCTGCAGTATTAGGTGGAACTCCTTTAGTTGAAAAATGACAAACTTAACTGAAACTGAAGCACAGAAAGAAATCAATGCATATAAACATATATGCTTATAATTGGTACATAAAGGCAAAAAACAGGTGTGTTAATGACTTGCAGCATAACTATATCCAGGGGTTCAAATGATTTCCTCAAGACCCATCTTTCATCTCCCAGTGACGTTCTCTGTACTGACTGTAATCCTTGGGCAGATTCCCCTGGCGAGATAGCCACCAGCAGCTCCAGGCCTGCCAGTTTCCGTATGCAGAAACTCCTCTTACTCATAGTTACATCAAAATCCCAGAAACCAGAGCATGGCTTAACAGCCACCCAGGACCACTCCTGAACTAGGACCCCTGTGGCCTGGAGGGGAGTACACTAACTGGACAAACAGTGGTCACATGACTCCCCCTAGAGCCAGTAAAGAGTCAGATACCTAAACTACTTGGACTGAGAGTGGGGGAGAGGTGGTTCCCTGAAATTCAGCCTGGGTGTGCTCCCTTGAAAAAAGACTAGTCACCAGGCAGATAAAACAGCAGGTCTCACTAAAACTGGTCAGAAATCGACAAGTTATCATCACTGTTTATCCACCTATTATGATACCTGAGGAAGCCATTAAAACCTTTGACCGTTTCCACCCCCTGGTTTGCTCATCTTTGAAAATATTCTGAGAGATTTATTGGAAGAATTAAATAAGTTGCTAATGACAAGAAGGTTGTATATCTTAACTGTTGCCCATTGAACTCTTGTTGGTCTGAACTAATGAAAAATAATAATTAGCATTTATGCCAAATAGTTTCAACCCATTTATGGGTCTGAAAGTGAGATTCAGAGCACTGGGCAAGACTTGCCAGAATGCTGCTGTGTCTTGGCTAACAGGCTTATTTAACTTATTGCAATTAATAATAAATTAGACTCATTTGATGATGAAACCTGAAAAAATATGGCAAGTCGCTTCTGTGCAGAAATGTTCATTTCTGAACTCAATAAATATTTTATCTATATTTTTATTAAAGTTGAATTATAATTATATTTTAAAGTATAAGGATTTATACTGGGATCTTACTATTTACTTTAACACTTAATTTTCCTCCTAGAATTTTAAAAATCATTACTTTCCCAGCACCATTTCTCTTTACTAGGTAGAAATTATCAAAATGATTATTTTTATAAATGTGTATTACTTATCTTCAAGAAGTAAAACATGCCATAATTTAAAAAAAGAAGCTGGTGTTGTGTTATGGTTAACCAGTTAAGTGACTTTGACTTGTCTTGTTGAACTTCAGGTTCCTCCTCTGTAAAATGGGATGATACCAACACTAGTAAACATCAGTGCTTATCCTATATCCCTTGGCATTCACGGTTCCAACTTAGTCCACAGCATCTTCTGCAACTCTCCAGGTCTTTCTCTCAGCCCGACAACAGCCAGCCTCCAAGTGTCCAGGACTTCATGTCCCCAGGAGTAAATTTCCCTCGGGAAGTAGTACCTCTCTTCCTTGCCCACTATATTCTCCATGTCTTCCAAGGCTCTCAAGTAGGTCTGAAACCCAGTTACCAACAACTGTAACCTACTTTATAACATTCCCTTTATTAGCTGCCTTTTCTTCCCTACTCGTTTCTCCACTCCCCTAACTGTTAGTTCCTAGATTACCTTCCACTATTGCACTCAAATCCTTGTCTCAAAGCCTACTTTTAGAAGAACCTAAACTAAGGCAAACACTTTTCTCCAAATGGCCTTAACAGAATCTAAAGTGAAAGATGGGTAAGGTCAGTGTAGCTGAACACTGAGAGGAAAAAAATAAATAAAGGGCTGCACTCATGGCTCATCCTTTCTCACCTGTTACTAAGGTCAATGTTATCACTCCTGAAGTCCTGGCTGGAAGCCTCAAAATTACAGGATCTCTTGTCTACAAGCAACTTTACCCTTTTAGCTGGTAGAAGAGGCAGCTAAGGAAGTAACAATGTTGAGAGTAGAACTGTATTTTCTGTGTCCCAATGCAGAGTTCTCTGCACTACTCTGGACTCCACGTGGAGCCCTCTGTTAGGACTTGCTCAGAAAAGGCGGTGTCATCTATTTAGAAGTTAGCAGTTTTCACCCATAGCAGTAGTTTTCAGACCGCCGTTGACATAGCATACATTTATTTGTGTCTGTTTCTTCTAACAATGGCTCACTCATTGGTCAGTGTGTAAAAACACCTTTCGGTTTTTCCAACCAGTAGAGGCACTATTTGGTTGAATTGGGGATCATGCATTGCAGCTGAAGACAGCTGCCCTACTCCTGTTTCCTCTTCTGCTCCATACTTTCCTCAGAAGGCACTTCTGCCAAACCCCAGGAGATTCAAGATGCTCAGTTTAAAACCACTCATCTGGAGGAGATATTGACTGGCCTAATGATCTATCTCACCATTAAGGTGGCATTCACTTAAATATTTTTATATGGATGATCTGTGCAGCAATACAAGAAATAAAAAAAAACAGAAATCAATGAACAGAGTCAACTCACATAAGACAGGTTTTCTTCCCAAAAGACAAAGACAGATAAAAGCTGTGTGACAAAGCCAGTTCTTTGCGTGCCTTAATTAAGTTCCTATGCTGAGAAAGCTGCTGAAAAGCCACTCTAGTATTTTACTGATTATGATCCCCTTTAAAGCCCACCTATTGACTTTCTAGCCTCTGTGGAAGGTCATACAAGAATGACATTAGCGTCTGTGAGTATATTCCAAGCTCCTCTTAACTCTGTGTTTCATCTGTTCATAGACTTCTCTGAAATATTTGAGACTGGCAGAAATGAAAAAAAATATTTTTTTCTAGAGAGCCATTATGAGTCCATTGTTTGTTAGTTCACTTGGTAACTTCCTTGGATTTCCTTTTCTGATTGCATTTCCTCGTTTCCCAGGAGGCAGGAAGTGGGCTTGAGGAAGGCAAATGCCTGGTCCAGGCGCCCTGGTCTTTTTCTCTCAATGACCTCAGTGTCTGCTAAGAATCACAACTCTAGCCAGAAAGCCACAACTGGGTTCATTCACAGCTGAAATGGCCTCTGTTCAGAAAACAACCAGTCTAGTTGTTTATATGATAAAAGACAAAAACAAATGCAAGTTTTAAGAGGTGGGGAAGGGAATTGGTAGTGTATTCCACCCCAGGCTGCCAAGTCTTTTTAAAAGCCTCTTTCCCTCATCAGATTATGCCTTCCCAAGATACGTTGCCATTGCATGTGAGAACTATTGGGACAGAGCAGATAATGGCTGTTTTCCTCTAGGTCTCTAGAGCTCCCATCACAAAAAGCATTAGCAGTCAGTATTACACCTTTTCCCTTCTCAGCAGGGGTAGGGATGAAGGCCAATGACTCAGTTAGAAGAAACAGCTTAGCAGTTGCACTGTGTTGTAGAAAAGCCTTGAAGCCACAGGCACTTGGCCCCAAAGTGTGCCAGACCTGAGTTTGGCTGATAGTTGATTTTATACCAAATAAGTGGGAAGGAAATTGAATGCAAAGGGAATCAACTCCATGGAAAATATATGATGACCACAAGGAAGCCAGATGAAGTGAGGTGTGGGCTGTCTACCTTCATGCTTCACACAAAAAAAAGCTGAAATATATGCCATGGCAAAGGGCGAATTAATGTCCGAAAGCTGAGACTGCCCGATAATTTCATTCATTCATTGTAGAGATGGTAGGAGGCCTGTCTCTCTGAACCAGTGCCATCTGTAGGACTCCAGCTACAGAAGCAAAATTACCTGCAGAGTAGGGATAGCACAATGTTAAGAAGACAAATGAGGATGTTTGAAAAAAATCAAACTCCTCACCTAACACTCTACCTTAAATGTAGAAAAGGACCCTAAAGTGCTTCTTATTCATGTTGCTACTTCTCTTTGTTTAGATTCTTCCAGAAGCTGACTCTGGGAAAAGAATCAAAAGAGTTTATTTGAGATGTGATCCCAGATAGCACAAATAGAGTAATGGAGGGAGTGAGAATGAAGAGAGTAGGCAGCCGTGAATATGGCATCATCATCTCAGTCCTGGGCAAAACCAACGTCCGTCTTAACCAAGGAACATGACGTCCTGGTGGAGGATCTAGAACATTTGGTTTCCTTTGTGTTATTGTCAGTGGGCTTCCCTGGTGGCTCAGGTGGTAAAGAATTTGCCTGCAATGCAGGAGACCCAGGCTCGACCCCTGAGTCAGGAAGATCCTCTGGAGAAGGGAACAGCTACCCACTCCAGTATTCTTGCCTGAAGAATCCCGTGGACGGAGGAGCACGGCAGGCTACAGTCCATGGGGTTGCAAAGAGTTGGACATGACTGAGATTCGTTGTGAAGGGTCTCCTCTGATAGAGCTATGTGACAGTGCACTAATAAAATGTGACAGACTACCCTCTGTGTACCTCTAGCTTTAAATGCTCAATCAGCCCTTACATAAATTTAGTGAAAAAAAACACTCCAAACCCATCTTTAAGAATGTGGAGTTTTAATCTAGATTTTGTTCTTATCTAATCATGTCAACTTAAAAGAACTGTTTAATTTCACTCAGTGAAAGTTTATCTGTCCTGTTAAATAATAAAATGCCGTCTTACCTACCAAGTAGAACAGTGAGATGCAAAGAAATTGCAGATGTGAGAATTCTTTGAAAAAGGGAAAGTGCTAATTCAAAGCGAGATGTTATTTATTATCAAGAACGTTCATACAAACCACATTAATAAGTTCAACTGAATGCAAGTAGAACTACATACAGGGGCACAGAAGCCATGACAGCTGGATCATGAGGTTGATCTGCAGAACGCATGTCCATTTAATGGATATTATCATTGGTATCTTGGGCTTATATTTTTATATAGTTATGATTATAGAGAAAAGGAAATGACAGCCTGCTCCAGTATTCCTGCCTGGAGAATCCCATGGACAGGGTAACCTGGCGGGCTACAGTCCATGGGATCAGAAGAGTCGGACACGACTGAGAGACTAAAGAGAGAGAGAGAGAGAACAGTTTTTGCCATCAAGATAGATTAAGAATGCATGACACTTTCCAACCTAAGATAAAATAATAATGTGTGAGGACATTTATAGAGTATAGTAACTCCAGGATTGGAAAGAAATGGGTAAAATAGACAAAGAAGCCAGCAAAGTTCACGTACTACACGAGAACACAGCTAGTTGGCAAACATAATAGAAAAGTTTGTGCCTGAGAAAAGATCATTAAAAAGGGAGCATTTAATAGATTATTTCTGAAATCAGGCAAATAGATTTTGGTGAGCCCTGGGATATTGAACCATCTGCACTTACTTTCTCCTAGCTGGTCTAGCAGAACACACATCACAGTCACAGCACTGAGAACCAATATGAGCCAAGGAAATTACTTCTGAGGGCTCTGCTTGGAAATGGTTTTAGGAGGTGCTAAGCCGTTGGACCAGTAACTTTCCAACAGGCTCTGGTATCATTACAGTAAGAGCAGGGGTTGACTGATGATGAATGGATTTTCAACTGCCTAATCCCAGTGACATCCAAACATGTGAGTGCCAGATCCTGCCCAACTGGCATTTGACTCAAAAAAGTGAGGCTGGTGGCCACACTAGCTGGCAGACATATTGTCCAGCTTGCCCATCTCAACTGTGTCATAATGCTGTGAGGATTCTTAGGCCATCTGTCTTCCAAAGCATAATTTGTAGAGATTTCTCTGTGCTTCCAGACTTGAAAGATAATATTTGCATGCATTTGGCTATTTCTTTTAAAAGGTAACCTGCATATTTTTTTTTTCAAAACCCACAAAGCAATATCACAGCCTCTGTTTAGCACTTCTGCTCTCCTTATCTTGGCACAACATGTTTTTCTTGTGTTTTATTTTTCTAAGAGTTAGACTCATGAGTGGGAGAATAAAAATGCTAGCGGGTGCCTCTAAATTACTTGCAGAGAATAGAATGTAAATTAAGTCTGGAAAAGAACTTGAGACCTTGATAGACAAAGCCAAATCAAAGAGCTAATCCTTCCTTATGCCTCTGCCAGATGGGTCATTTGTCCTGCCTGAGCCCAGCTTCTTTTAACGGAAAGATTAAAGTCACACGTTTTGGAGAGATAAGTAAATCATGGGAAAAAATGCTTCCTTGGTCACATTTGGGGCTATTTTTAGGACTAATCTGTGGTGCCCAGATTGAAGCCAACTGCTACAGAGGCAGCGTTCTCTCCTTTTCATCATCCTTGTTTCTCATCCAGGCCAGTGCTGGGAAAGTTATGGCGATTAAACATCGTCAGTCACACTCACTACCATCTGCCTTTCTGCTGCCCTGGCACTGCCTCCCGCACTCACATTGAGCACCCCTGTGACCTTAGACAAGTTGCTAACCTCTCAAAGCCTCAGTTTGCTCAGCTGAAACTGGGAATTAAAAAGTACCTTTCTTAAAGGATTTCTGTGCCTGGCACATGATCACTGCCCAGGTAATGCTCGCCCTTCCTCTTGGGATGATGATGGTGGTGATGATTTATTGATGTCTTTTTCCAATACTAGAGTATATGCTCTTCAGCAGGATAGCATAGTAGTTAATGGGACAGAACACAAAACCTGGCTTTGCAGTCAAATCCCATTTTATTCACTTGTAAGCCATGTGACCTTGAGCAAGCTACTTGCCTGGAGTTTCTCATTCATAAAATAAGCATAAAAATAGTACCCACTCCATAGAGTTACTGCAAGGATGGAATGAATATTTGCTTATAGTAAACAGTATATGGGCTTCCCTGGTAGCTCAGACTGTAAAGAATCTGCTGGAAATGCAGGAGACCTGTGTTCAGTTCCTGGGTCAGGAAAACCCCGTGGAGAAGGGAATGGCAATCCACTCCCGTATTCTTGCCTGGAGAATTCCATGGACAGAGGAGCCTAGCAAGCTACAAATCCACGGGATCACAAAGAGCTGGACACAACTAAGTGACTAAGCACACAAACAGTATATAAAGATTTGTTAAGTAATATACAGGAGATAGACTAAATTCACTAAAATCTTCAAAAGCTGGTTCTCTTTTTCTTTACCATCTTGCTTGCATATATATAGTATATTTCCTTTCAAGTCGGAATACATTCTTTTTTTAGCATTTTTTATCTTTTTTAAACATAGCCATATCGTCTTTTTTTTAGCCCTTCACAGCATTATCATTGTTTTTTACTTTAGCACTGTGCCACTGTTCCCTTATGTCTGCTTTCTGGATGAACTCAGCAGCAGTCCCATGTTGCTACCTTGATGCCATCATGAGGTCATTTCCAAGGTAACCCTCCCAGTAAAACACGTACACTGAACAGGAAAGAGCCTGACGGGAACTTTCAAAACAAGGCACCTTAGTACTGAATCATGAATCCTGTTTAGAGATTAGCTTACAACCATTCCCTGCTGGCCTTTTCCCTCCTGGTCAGAGAGCCCATGTAAAGTGTCATGAATGAGGCTGGTGCTACAGACTTGCCATCAGCCTCCTCATCAGTTCAAGGAGGACCATCAGCTCTTGTTATTTAACATCACTGAAAGTCACTTTGATAAGCTTCTGGGTAGAAGACAAGGGCCTATGGATTTTTTCAAATAAACTTCTTCCTTGTGAATTTCAAAAGAAACTGTAGCAATCCTAATCAAAGAAGTTGGGAGGAGAAAGTATTAATAGAGCAGGTAACTTATGTAGTGTCAGGCAGGACAATCAACTCTCTTATGGTTTGAAGATTGACTTACTCTATTGTGAATTATTTTAGTCCCCTGCTTCTAGTCTCATGGTTTTAGACATTTAATGCTGTCTGATTCGTGCTTCCCTCAGGGGTTAGGCAGAGGGAAACAATAAAGGTAAAGCTTTCCCTGTGGTCCAGTGGTTAAGACTCCACACTTCCAGTACAGGGGGTGCAGGTTCAATCTCTGCTCTGGGAACTAGGTCACCACCATGCCAAAGGGCAAAAAATAAAATACAACTCTTCTGCTTTTCCAGCTGCTGGGGAGTATGAGGGCTTGGAAATTTCTGGAACATCTCTAGGGAAAGGAGCCATAAGCTTCTGTCTTCAGGACTTGGGATGTCCCCTAGACTTGGGGACAAGGAACCCAATAGAGTATCCTCAGAACCAAATAGAAAAGGTATTCTTTAGTTTCCCTTCTCCTCTGTCCCTCCATTCCCTGAGACAAAGTTATAATGCTTTGTTACCACCTGTATTGGAGAAGGGTAAGAGGGTCTTAGAAGAAAAGCAATATCTCACCTGTTAAATACTCCCACCTGATAAGTACCTGGGAGCTCAGGCTGCCTTTGTGACTGACCTCCTACCTGGGAAAAGATACAGCATGGAAAATATGGCTGACAAATTATCCATACAATGCCATCTGTGGTGATATGAATCACTGCATACTTTTCGCCAAAAATATATGAATTAAAGAAAACCAAGGAGATTCATTATGAACCCCTGGCTAGGTAAAGCAGGTCTGTGACAGAAAGCCTTCAGTTTCTCTCATTTTATTTCTTTTTGCCTAAAAATAGTAGGATTAAAGAACAAAGCATATGAAATCTAACTTTTTAAACTTAATTAGCAAAATTTTACAGTCTGGTGTAGTAGAAAAATCGTGGAACATCAGGATAAATTCATATCATATCATCATTAGGACATATTCATATAATTAAATTCTCTCTTAAAACTACATGAAAATTGCAGTTAAAGAGATATTTTAAGGCATAATTGAGCACGGGTGGAAATAATAATAGGATGAGAAACAATAACCTCATAATTTTGGCAGCTACATATAGGTTTCTGCTGTATCATATCCGAGAAAACTGGTCATAGGTTACTGCGTGAGACTTTGGGAACCAACCTAAGTTATTCTGTGAAAACCTTAAAAGTCTCAGAAATTGATCATGTTAATTTCCTCTGAATTGGTTTTAGAGCCACAGTCTATAATAAGGAGTATCTGTTGACAGCTGTTTAAGGAATAATCAGAACTCCCTGAACTTGCCTGAAAAATTCCACGGACAGAGGAACCTGGCAGGCTACAGTCCACGGGGCCTCAAAGAGTCAAATAAAACTGAGCGACAAAACATGTGCATGTGCGCACACACACACACACACACAGACGCACATACACACACACACACAATTCCCATCTGGAAGGAAACTAAAGGCTCACTTATTGGCGACGAGAAAACAGAGGGTCTGGGGAGGAGCCCCAGGTGGAAAGCAGAGCTACCTACCATTTGAAAGCAAAGCAATATAAGGATCATAAACATACTGGCTACCTCTTCCCACATTTGGCTCTGGCAGGCTGGCATCCAGGGTTTTATTCTCCCTGCAAGTAATTAAACAGATTTCTCAGGACTTGATCAGTTCAAGATATTGACATTATGGGTTACTCCAAAGAGACAAAGACTGATGATCCCTCTACAATAATGCCTTATTAACTCTCATACTTGTAAGATTCACTTTCAGGTATATTGATTTGAAAATTCCAATTAACTTATTAGTCCACCAATTTGAAATATAAATAGACAATTAAAAATCGCTAGATATATACGGAAAACTTCCTTAAAAAGTAGAAATAAGTAGGAATAAAACTACCTTGGGGAAAGCAATGAATATGTAGTGAGACGAAAACTCCAAATATACATATATCATTAATATCTTAGAATGATAATAGAATATATTAAGCCATTGGGAAAAAATGCTATTTTTAAAGGAACTGTAAGATAACATAAACTGACTTTTGGATATTAAATAGAGGGTAACAGAAACAAAATATTCAAAGAAGAATTGGAAATGAAGTTGTGGAAAGTTCCTAGAGAGTAAAGCAAGAAAGTAAAAAGAAAACTTGGAGGTATATGTATAAAAATGTAAAATTTGATCAAATATTCCAGAAGAGAGAGAATAGAAATAAGTACAGAGATAATTTATAAAAATGCTCCAAGTAGGAAAATAGCTTTCCATCTCCAAAGGCTCCAAGAATATCTAGCACGGGGGATAACCCGATAAAAAGGCACAATAATGTCAATTTTAAGAAACTGGGACTGAATAAGATATTTGAAATTTCCAAAGAGACACAATAAACAAACAAGAAAACAGGAAAGTGAAAATGAAGTCATTCAGTCGTGTCCTACTCTTTGCAACCCCATGGACTATAGTCCACCAGGCTCCTCCTTCCATGGGATTCTCCAGGCAAGAATACTGGAGGGGGTTGCCATTTCCTTCTCCAGGGAATCTTCCTGACCGAGGGATCAAACCCAGGTCTCCCGCATTGCAGGCAGATGCTTTAACCTCTGAGCTACCAGGGAAGCCCCAAGAAAACAGGGCATATATGTTTTCAGGATGTTTGATCGATAAGTCTTTAAATCTTTTAATAGCCATACCTAGAAGTTAAAAGACAATGAAGCAAATTTTCTGTCAAAAATCTAAAAGAAAATTTTCTCAAACCTACAAAAGTATACCCAACTAAACCATCAGTAAAGGATGCAAAAGTCATGAAGCGATTTTTAAACATCCAAGGCTTAAAAAATTTAAAAGCCAGGAACCTTTTCACAGGAAGCTACTGACAAATGTGTTCACACTAAAATGAAAAGACTAACTGTGAAGGAGGAAGACGTGGTCTAGAAAAGATGAAAGAAATTCAACAAAGAATCAGTTCAGTTCAGTTCAGTCGCTCAGTCGTGTCCGACTCTTTGTGACCCCATGAATTGCAGCACGCCAGGCCTCCCTGTCCATCACCAACTCCCGGAGTTCACTCAAACTCACGTCCATCGAGTCAGTGATGCCATCCAGCCATCTCATCCTCTGTCGTCCCCTTCTCCTCCTGCCCCCAACCCCTCCCATCATCAGAGTCTTTTCCAATGAGTTAACTCTTCGCATGAGGTGGCCAGAGTACTTGAGTTTCAGCTTTAGCATCATTCCTTCCAAAGAAATCCCAGAGCTGATCTCCTTCAGAATGGACTGGTTGGATCTCCTTGCAGTCCAAGGGACTCTCAAGAGTCTTCTCCAACACCACAGTTCAAAAGCATCAATTCTTCGGCGCTCAGCCTTCTTCACAGTCCAACTCTCACATCCATACATGACTACTGGAAAAACCGTAGCCTTGACTAGACGGACCTTAGTCGGCAAAGTAATGTCTCTGCTTTTGAATATGCTATCTAGGTTGGTCATAACTTTTCTTCCAAGGAGTAAGCATCTTTTAATTTTATGGCTGCAGTCACCATCTGCAGTGATTTTGGAGCCCCCCAAAATAAAGTCTGACACTGTTTCCACTGTTTCCCCGTCTAGAAGTGGGAAAAAAGTGACTGAAAAGGAAACTGGGAGAACACTTATTGTGTTTGAACAAATTGCAAAGAGGTTTAGATAACTGTGTCTTCTTGATGTAGAGACTTAAGCTGAAATATCTTTTCTTAGATGCCTGGAACAGGAAGTCAAGCTTGAAAGTTCTTTGGGAAGTAGGTTTCTAGAAGTTAATAGATAATGAGTGTCAAGACTTGAGAAAATAAGAAACAAGTCCACAAAGTGCTTTTGGATTGTTCCATTCTGTTCTCCAGAGCTCCCTTTTCTGGACACAGATCTTCCTGTTCTTAATTGTTCCCAAGGTCCACAGGATGCTTCCAGGTTTAAAGAAGGCAATTGAAGAGCTTGTTCCCCAGTATATATTTAAAGGCCTTGGCATGCACTTATAAACATGAAATGCATCCAGCTGAATGTCCTAGATTTACTGTAAGATATAGAAGCTTCTCTGGTGGTCTGGTGGTTAATAATCTGCCTTCCAGTGCAGAGGACATGGGTTCAATCCCTGGTCCAGAAACTAGGATCCCACATACCATGGCTCAATGAGGTCATGTGCCACAACTATTGAGCCAGTACTTCAGAGTCTGCAAGTCATAACTACTGAGCCCACACACTACACCTACGGAAGCCCATGCCCTAGAGCCTGCCCTCTGCAATGAGAAGCCACTCCCATAAAAGAGCCCTGCAGTTAGAGAATAACAGTGCTTGCCGAAACTAGAGAAAGCCCTAGAGCAGCAACAAGGAGCCTGTGCACCACAACAAAGGCCCAGCAGAGCAAAAAAATAAAAATAAAAAAACACTTTTTTTAATTAAAAAAAAAAAAAGCATCCCTGGAAGGTCTCCTTTTGTCACAACAGAATTTCAAATTTCCATCTTCCTGACATGTTCAGGAAGACACCAGTGGAGCCTCAGTCACTGTCTACAAGGGGACAGAGAGAGGTCAAATGAGGCAGAGGTCCAGTTCCTGGCCATGGCATTTGACATTCCAAAGCCACCTGACATTTGCCAGTTTTTTTGCAGTAAAGATATTGCTGAGAAATGACAGGTCGTATAAATGGCCATTAGGGACCATCATTTTGTCATTCCACTTTCTTCTCATATCCTTTTATAAGATGGTTCCTCCCCATTGAAATCAGATCTTTTCACTTTTGATCACCAGCCTTTTTTCTCAATATACATGAGAACTTCTTTTGAACCAAAAAGCTTTGTAGAGCATTGTTTCTACATTCTGTGAGAGACGTATTTTTCCTACTTGGTTCTAAGAAGTTCAAATAATGTATATGCTTATAAAGATCTTTAGGTGCCATTATAAGAGTGACATGTCCNAAGTGGGAAAAAAGTGACTGAAAAGGAAACTGGGAGAACACTTATTGTGTTTGAACAAATTGCAAAGAGGTTTAGATAACTGTGTCTTCTTGATGTAGAGACTTAAGCTGAAATATCTTTTCTTAGATGCCTGGAACAGGAAGTCAAGCTTGAAAGTTCTTTGGGAAGTAGGTTTCTAGAAGTTAATAGATAATGAGTGTCAAGACTTGAGAAAATAAGAAACAAGTCCACAAAGTGCTTTTGGATTGTTCCATTCTGTTCTCCAGAGCTCCCTTTTCTGGACACAGATCTTCCTGTTCTTAATTGTTCCCAAGGTCCACAGGATGCTTCCAGGTTTAAAGAAGGCAATTGAAGAGCTTGTTCCCCAGTATATATTTAAAGGCCTTGGCATGCACTTATAAACATGAAATGCATCCAGCTGAATGTCCTAGATTTACTGTAAGATATAGAAGCTTCTCTGGTGGTCTGGTGGTTAATAATCTGCCTTCCAGTGCAGAGGACATGGGTTCAATCCCTGGTCCAGAAACTAGGATCCCACATACCATGGCTCAATGAGGTCATGTGCCACACTATTGAGCCAGTACTTCAGAGTCTGCAAGTCATAACTACTGAGCCCACACACTACACCTACGGAAGCCCATGCCCTAGAGCCTGCCCTCTGCAATGAGAAGCCACTCCCATAAAAGAGCCCTGCAGTTAGAGAATAACAGTGCTTGCCGAAACTAGAGAAAGCCCTAGAGCAGCAACAAGGAGCCTGTGCACCACAACAAAGGCCCAGCAGAGCAAAAAAATAAAAATAAAAAAACACTTTTTTTAATTAAAAAAAAAAGCATCCCTGGAAGGTCTCCTTTTGTCACAACAGAGTTTCAAATTTCCATCTTCCTGACATGTTCAGGAAGACACCAGTGGAGCCTCAGTCACTGTCTACAAGGGGACAGAGAGAGGTCAAATGAGGCAGAGGTCCAGTTCCTGGCCATGGCATTTGACATTCCAAAGCCACCTGACATTTGCCAGTTTTTTTGCAGTAAAGATATTGCTGAGAAATGACAGGTCGTATAAATGGCCATTAGGGACCATCATTTTGTCATTCCACTTTCTTCTCATATCCTTTTATAAGATGGTTCCTCCCCATTGAAATCAGATCTTTTCACTTTTGATCACCAGCCTTTTTTCTCAATATACATGAGAACTTCTTTTGAACCAAAAAGCTTTGTAGAGCATTGTTTCTACATTCTGTGAGAGACGTATTTTTCCTACTTGGTTCTAAGAAGTTCAAATAATGTATATGCTTATAAAGATCTTTAGGTGCCATTATAAGAGTGACATGTCCACTTGGAAGCATATCAGTCTTTTATTAAGAAAATATGTAAAGGGCTTTATTTTTAGCCTTTGCCAGCTGGCATTATCCTTCTGAACTTCTTTTCCTGTTGATTTTATTCCAGAAAATCATCACATTGCTTTTAATTTTGGTTTGATGTTTCCTAATCTCGTTCTAATACATGACATTTTGTTTTATCTGGTAATTACCCCTAATATATTTAACCACTTGAATTCATAGAATTTTAGAACTGAAAGAAACATACGNCTTTATTTTTAGCCTTTGCCAGCTGGCATTATCCTTCTGAACTTCTTTTCCTGTTGATTTTATTCCAGAAAATCATCACATTGCTTTTAATTTTGGTTTGATGTTTCCTAATCTCGTTCTAATACATGACATTTTGTTTTATCTGGTAATTACCCCTAATATATTTAACCACTTGAATTCATAGAATTTTAGAACTGAAAGAAACATACGAGCCCATCTAGTTTTCTCTCCTGTAGTTGAAGAATTTGTCACTGATCAGTTACCTCTGGCAGGAAAGGAAGCCACATGTCTTGTACTGTTACTAATTTTGACAAATTTGTTTAGAAAAACATTGTTTTTCCCATCTTAATTCACAAGGCTTTTCTTTTGTCTGCATGCCTCAGTGGACCTGAAAGAAAAAATCGTAAGCAGCTTTGCAAAAACAGTAAGACATTGGTGGAAAAGTACTGGTACATTTAAGTCAACAGCAACAGCAATATTCCAGCTGTTGGTTACATGCAACGAAAGAATATCCTCTAAGGGTGTGTTTTCTTCTGAAAGCCTTTACTAGTCAGAACTTTATTTTTAGGCTAATTCATTATGCCAAACACATCTACATTTTTGCAAATGAACTTTTGACCCCTTTAGCTGATGCCTTGTAACTTACAAACCTCCAACTCCCTGTCTTGACTTTTTCATTGGCTCTTCTTGATTTCAACATATCCCTGTCTGATCATTTGACACATTAAAAGTCTTGCACATTTGCTCCCTTTGTTAGCAAGACAAAGCTTTGGGATTGAAAAGTTACTCCCAGGTATCTGCCTACTTGCAGTCTGCAATCATATTCTGAACCGTCCTCCAAACTCACATGTCCTTATTCAGTGAAGGCAAATTCCTTCACTGCTGCTGTTGCTGCTGCTGCTAAGTCACTTCAGTCGTGTCTGACTCTGTGGGACCCCATAGAGGCAGCCCACCAGGCTCCCCCATTCCTGGGATTCTCCAGGCAAGAACACTGGAGTGGGTTGCCATTTCCTTCTCCAATGCATGAAAGTGAAAGTGAAGTCACTCAGTCGTGTCCGACTCTTAGTGACCCCATGGACTGCAGCCTACCAGGCTCCTCCTTCCATGGGATTTTCCAGGCAAGAGTACTGGAGTGGGTTGCCACTGCCTTCTCCAAATTCCTTCACTGGGGATTTTTAAATTATTTGATATAATTAATTGTAAATAATCCTTACAAACACTGACTCACTTAACTGTTTTTTACTGATGTCAATCTATACTAACAATTATGTTAAAATATTCGATTTCCAGGAAATAATAAAGGTGGAGTAGATAACCCAAAGGATACATTTAATTAACCTATAGACCTTTAAAACCAGGTTTATATTGAATTTAGCAATATTTTTATGTTTGTTTTTGGTGTTGTTTGTTTGAGGGGGGCACTGCCATACATATATGTATGTGTCAATATTTCATAGCCTCTTNTCACTTAACTGTTTTTTACTGATGTCAATCTATACTAACAATTATGTTAAAATATTCGATTTCCAGGAAATAATAAAGGTGGAGTAGATAACCCAAAGGATACATTTAATTAACCTATAGACCTTTAAAACCAGGTTTATATTGAATTTAGCAATATTTTTATGTTTGTTTTTGGTGTTGTTTGTTTGAGGGGGGCACTGCCATACATATATGTATGTGTCAATATTTCATAGCCTCTTCTGAAATGGATTTGTCATGTTTCTGATTTCCTCATTAATGAACTAAATAAAATTTTGGCACATGTTCTTTGGCATGTTTCAGAGCACAAATTTCCCATAATTTTGATATACTCACTTGGGAATAGTTTTTCTATCCTNTGTTCTTTGGCATGTTTCAGAGCACAAATTTCCCATAATTTTGATATACTCACTTGGGAATAGTTTTTCTATCCTGTACCCATTACTATCATAAAAATTTATCACAAGCATGGTTGAGAAACAACATAAGGTACTAGAGGCAATACATAGAAATTGAGGCTAAAAATTTAAAATTAACTTATTACCCATACCATATTGGCATACAGTTTAATTCCTTTTACAAGCTGCTGATCAGATCAAAGGATGTTTATTCTCAAGATAGCAGACACAAACACAGCCTCAGGGTCCACAGCAGCACCATAAAAAGTGATATTTCTGGCCACACCATATTCGCATGCCTTTAGAAGTGTCCACTTGTGAATTTTCCTTGGGGCACACTTCATTCCAGGAGTCAGATTACTTTACTTTGTTGGCCCCAAAGACACCTGCATTTACTGTGTGCTTTGAGGAATAGTAGTAGAGATTGAGTTGTATGAAATGTCATTTACGTAGGTTGAAAATGCCAGATTTTAACAATTTCGTATGATTCGACCTAAGCAGATAAAAGAATCAAAATTATGCCATCCTTGGTGATCTTCCAGTTTCAAAACCATTTCTCTTCTATTTTGAATCCCTAATCATCAAAGTCAGTCCTGACTTTGTACCAACTGTGCACAGAGAATAGTGGTAGTTCCCAAGGATGACAAAGAGACATGCAAGTCCTGCTCTGGAGTAGTGCATGCCTGCTGTTCAAGGGGTGAATGGTCTTACTTTCCATTACATTATGATCTATTTGAAAGCAGAGGCTTTGCTCTGCTTTATATTTCTCTGTATTCATTACACTGCAGAGATTCAATAAATGTTACGTTGAGTCAAAGGTAAGCAGACAGAGGAGAAGGAAGAGATGAGAGAGGGAGGAATGGAAACTCATTTGAGAAGAAGCTGGCAAAATGGCATTAATCAGAGTGAAATGATTATTGTACACAATGCAGATGAAGGATCACCCCAAACTTCAAATGAAAAACTGAAAATCACTTTACAAAAGAATAAGTAAAAATAACACCCATTTGTTTCTATTTTAAAGACCCAGGAACTGGTGCCCTAGTAGCCCTGATCCTAGCAAGGCTGTTTCACCCTGGCTTCTAAAGCTTAATTTAAGCATCCCAGATCTTCATCTCTTATACTCCTGCTATATGATCTTTTTTCCTCCTAATAAAAGGGATGAAATAGAAAACTAGGAAGAATTCAGTTTTTTAAAAAATGTTTTACCGCTACATGTTTTAAGTTTCAAAATATTGTTGGAAACTACCTACTGAAATAACTTTGGCCCTAAGTGGCATTGACTTTGGTTTGCTTACAAAAATTGAAACCAGTCTGAAAGAATATAGGCCTTCCACTGTAAATGAATTTCAAAGGAAGGCTTCAAAGGTAGTAACTGAAGAGTACTCATCAATCAGCATGATTGAAATTATCACCGTGGTAGGTGATGGTTATTTGAAGATATAAACTATTGCCTCTATTAGGAATTGGTCACACAAATATACCAGTGTGAGGAATGTTGTGTCACATTTCTCATTTCTGATGCAAGAGAAACTATCTTAGCACTTTTTCCTTTCATAATTATTGATATTAATCAAGGTGCATGTTAGAGTAGATCTTTAAGCAGTTTGTAGTGCAGATAATTGTTCAGATTTAAGATTTCCATTTAAATAGCTCCACTCACTCAAAGCCAATAACCAGATTTCTTCTTTTCATTTATTTATCATTTCCTGGAAAATATAAAAGATGATTTAACTATAATGTTTCCAGAATTAGGGAATGTACTGATCAGTTATTTACACTGTGAGTAAACAGTTTTTCCATTTATAGGTGATGTATCTCTTACCATTCAAGGATAGTTCAGTTCAGTTCAGTTCAGTCACTCAGTCATGTCCAACTATTTGCAACCCCATGAATCACAGCACTCCAGGCCTCCTTGTCCATCACCAATTCTTGGAGTTTACTCAAACTCATGTCCATCGAGTCGGTGATGCCATCCAGCCATCTCATCCTCTGTCATCCCCCTTCTCCTCCTGCCCCCAATCCCTCCCAGCATCAGAGTCTTTTCCAGTGAGTCAACTCTTCACATGCGATGGCCAGAGTATTGGAGTTTCAGCTTTAGTATCATTCCTTCCAATGAATACCCAGGACTGAT
>SJYA01001810.1:665065-770414 GCA_006410615.1 Neotragus moschatus
CAACACCACAGTTCAAAAGCATCAATTCTTTGGTGCTCAGCTTGCTTCACAGTCCAACTCTTGCATCCATACATGACCACTGGAAAAACCATAGCCTCGACTAGACGGACCTTTGTTGGCAAAGTAATGTCTCTGCTTTTTAATATGCTATCTAAGTTGGTCATAACTTTCCTTCCAAGGAGTAAACATCTTTTAATTTCATGGCTGCAGTCACCATCTGCAGTGATTTTGGAGCCCAGAAAAATAAAGTCTGACACTGTTTCTACTGTTTCCCCATCTATTTCCCATGAAGTGATGGGACCAGATGCCATGATCTTAGTTTTCTGAATGTTGAGCTTTAAGCCAACTTTTTCACTTTCCTCTTTTACTTTCATCAAGAGGCTTTTTAGTTCCTCTTCACTTTTTGCCATAAGGGTGATAATGCTCAAATCAATAAAAATGAGAATTACTTGCTATGTTTTTCTTTTTCCAAAAGAAAAAAATTTAATGAGTGGCATTTGTTTATAATTTTGTTCATCTCTTTAATGCGTAATATTTTATAATCTGGATTCTCACCTCTGCTTCTTTCCTCTTCTTGTTTATTTTAATTAATTTATTTTGGTTGGAGGCTAATTACTTTACAATATTGTAGAGGTTTTCGCCATACACTGACATGAATCAGCCATGGGTGTACCTGTGTCCCCCATCCTGAACCCCCCTCCCACCTCGCTCCCCATCCCATCCCTCAGGGTCAACCCAGGGCACCAGCCCTGAGTGCCCTGTTTCATGCATCAAACCTGGATTGGCAATCTATTTCACATATGATAATAAACATGTTTAAATGATATTCTCTCAAATCATCCCACCCTCCCCTTTTCTCACAGAGTCCAAAAGTCTGTTCTTTACATCGGTGTCTCTTTTGCTGTCTCACATATAGGGTTATCATTACCATCTTTCTAAATTCCATATATAGGTGTTAATATACTATATTGGTGTTTTTCTTTCTGACTTACTTCACTCTGTAAAATAGGCTGCAGTTTTATCCACCTCATTAGAACTGATTCAAATGCATTCTTTTTAATAGCTGAGTAATTGTCCATTGTGTATATATACCACAGCTTTCTTATCCATTTATCTGCCAATGGACATATAGGTTGCTTCCATGTCCTAGCTATTGTGAACAATGTTGCAATGAACATTGGGGTACACGTGTCTCTTTCAGTTCTGGTTTCCTCAGTGTGTATGCCCAGCAGTGGGATTGCTGGGTCATATGGCAGTTCTATTTCCAGTTTTTGAAGGAATCTCCACACTCTTCTCCATAGTGGCTGTACTAGTTTGCATTCCCACCAACAGTGTNTCTCTATTCACAAATGCTGGTGGTTGTGTTTGTTTTGTTTCTTTTGTTGGTTGGTTGGGTTTTGAGGCTTTGATTGTTAATACTGAGGAAACAAGGTATTATGATGAACCAAAAGCGGGAAGATGGCTCTCTCCTTGTATTATATAAAAACTTCTTTAGTAACAATAAAGAATTATCTCAATATTTAGTATTAATCACCTCAGAATTATTACAACAAAAGAAAAATTCTAAATAGAATCTGAGTAAACTAAAGTGTGAGTCATATTTCTTTCATTTGAAGTAAAATCATTCTAAATAAGAAATGTTAAGGACCTTCATTTTTATGAACATTCAGATTTTTATTCCTCAGTTATGGTCATATTTATCTTCTTTTTCAAAGGAAAAAGATTATTATTTGAAAACATTTTCACTTTATCTTAAATAATAAAACCATGTGTGAATAAGTCTTTTGATCATAAAAGTAACATGTTTTTATGAGAGAACATTTGGAAATGTACCCTTAACTTTACTACCCAGACATAAGCACTAACAACATTTTGGTGTCCATGAATAGGATTGTAACCATTCTTATATTTTAAAGAATGATCCATGTTTATATTTGATCCATGTTTAGGTATTTAAATTCTCTCAAAGTCTGTGAGACTCATGTAATTACATTTTTCTCTATTATTTCTGGCATTTGGGGATAAATATAGTAAAGCAACATGACCCTAGACCACTGTTTATCCATATCAAATTGCAATTGTGGCTAATGTTTTCCATCTTGGATGCTACCAGAGTTTTCTGCAAAATAATAATAATAATATGATATCAGAAACCCATAAAAATAATACATTCACATTCCTCTTAACTCTTCATTTCCTCTAGGACAGATATCAGTGGATGGATTTATGCGCTATCTGAGTGGAGAAGAAAATGGAGTCGTTTCACCTGAGAAACTGGATTTGAATGAAGATATGTCTCAGCCCCTTTCTCACTATTTCATTAATTCCTCACACAACACCTACCTCACAGGTATGAATTATAGTTCTTTGACAATCATTGTAACCAGTCTCACCGAATGTCACCAACCTCTGCTTTCTGTTGTTCAGAAGTACAGGTGCATTTCCTTTTACTTCCTGTGAAAAAATCCTCTGAGACCTGGGGGTTTCATGACTAGAGGCTCTTCCCAAAAGTAACAATATCATTTATTCACATGTCCTTCTTGCCTGGAGATCACCATGGACAGAGGAGCCTGGCAGGCTACAGTCCCTGGGGTCGCAGAGTTAGACACGACTGAGCAACTAATACTGTAACACACTTCCTATGTTTTCAACTCATTTGAAATGTATCCATGCCTGATATCTTCAGACCAATGGACTTTTTATGTAACTGAATTCATCTTCAATGGACTTCAATCCATTTATTATCCTGTCTAGTTCTCTGGACTGTTTTCATCTACAGAAAATTTCCAAAACCCTAAGTAACTTTGGCTTTAAGGTAAATTAATCATTTTGCTCAAAGTGGACAGAGCTTTATTATTGCTGTTGTTTAGCAGCTAAGTTGTGTCTGACTTTTGTAACCCCATAGACTGTATCACAACAGACCCTTCTGTCCACGGAATTTCTCAGGCAAGAATACTGGAGTGGGTTAGTGGGTTATCATTTCCTTCTCCAGGGGATCTTCCCAACCCAGGATCAAACCTGCATCTTCTGCTTGACAGGCAGATTCTTTACCCCTGAGCCACCAGGGAAGGTACAGGGTTTTAGACATAAACAACTTTCTTGTGAGCAACAATTTATACTTTGTTGTAAATATTATAATAAAGGAGGAAAAAAGAAACACTCTGTTTCCTAACTTGGCCCTAAATTGAGGATTGTCAATTGAGTAGATTGACAATCTAGTTTTTAGTAGATTGTTAAATAGATAAAATATTAAAATGTGTGTTTGTGTATATATATATATATATATATTACCTCTACATAGTTTAGAATTAAAAGTTTAATAAATACCAATTTCTATAAGCTAAAAATGTTTTTATAATCGAAATATATTTCTTGCAGAATACTCTCTGATTACTAGCTTTGGAAAGACTTTTAAAAAAGACCTACTGGTTAAAAAAAAAAAACAACAACTTTTAAAAACCTTACAGGCTCTTGCTTCACACAATCCATTATCCAAATGAATATAAGATAGTCAGACCTTAAGACCCATAATGCAAACAAAGTAAAGTCTGGAGTCTCATTTGGTATCTGTAGGTAGTAGCTGCTCACCATGCCTTAGGGGTAGTTCTCATGCATTTATGGCTTATTGTCTAGGGGGATGTGGTTTGTGTAACAAGACAGACCAGCAATGCCATGCACATAATGGCAGTGAGATCCAAGCACTAAATATGTGTGGGGTTTTCACAGGGTTCAGCCATCTGACAAATAAGTTCTTTCTTCTAAATTCCTTAAAGGAATTCATTCCTTTAGACACCAATGTATGTTGTGCTGGAATCAAATCCAGCATTGGCCTGGTAGCCCATGCTTGGTGAAAATAGCTTAGAGTAGAAATGCCTCTTAGACAGATATGTGGCCACTGGAAAGCTGGGATGGGCACTCTCAGGATGGTTCCATATGATCCTAGACCATCTAGTTGGAATCACACACTGAGTTCTACCATCAACTGAACTGCAATGGCATGATTTTCTTGAAAATTGGATGGCTCTCAGACTATTTGTGTGGCCTGTTTTGTTTCAACCACATTGCCTACTAAGAGAGATTCATGGTATAAAACTAATTAGATTCATGTTTGGTTCATCATAAACCCATTCTGGTCACCTCTTCTTGTATAACCAATCACATAAAAACTCGTGGGCCTGAAAGAGCCACCATTTAATTTTGGTCCATATTCTATAGGTCAAGAACTCAGACAAGGCAGAGAGCAGGTGGTTCGTTTCTGTTCTCTGTCATCTTGGGCTTCAGCTGGGAAGCCAGTGCCTGGGCTGATGCAAACACCTTGGTTGTGGGAATCATCTGGAAGCTTCTCCACAAACATGTCTGACACTTGGGCTAGTGACACAATAGCTGGGCTAAGTTAGGACTGCTGACCTAATTGCCTGTAAGGCCTCCCTGTGTGGCTTGGACTTCCTCAGGTTAGGTGGGCATCCTACATGGCAGCTTATAGCTGCCAGAGCAAGTGTCCCAAAGAACACGGAGGAAACTTAATTGTCTTTGTGCCCTTAGCCTCTGAAGTTCCATACTGTCACTGCTTTATTTGTCAAAAAGTCACAACCCTACCCAGTTTCAAGGTAGGGGACATAGACCACAGCCCTCAATGGGAGGAATGTTAGAATATTTTTAGTCTTCTTTTAAAATGACTACAGGTTTCATAGCATCAAGAAGAGTCTCTACTTAGCCCACTTTCTTGGATTCAGTTTCCTAGGCTTATTACAAAAGTTTTGCAGTTCCCACGCAAATTGTTAACACTTTGTAAAGGATTTTTTTTCCCTCTCAGAGATCCTTAATCTTATTTGGTGTCATTGATGTATATGGCACTCTAGTGAAGCCTATGAACCCGTCTAAGGATGTTAAATGCATAAAATAATGTACATAAAATTAAAGAGGAAATAAATTCCATTTAAATCTTTTTATCAAATATTAAAAAACAAATTTGTGATACAGTTGTGTACATTTTATTAACACAATTTAAATCACATGTATTTTATTAACACAATCTTTAAGAATCATAAATAATGCATTTGATATTTGTAACAGTTGAAGTATGATATGAAAATGTCTGTGATTTCTAGTAGTTACAAAGTCACAGTACCACTAATACTACAGTGATTTGTGATCTACATTCATAACTGAAGAGAATGTTAAACTGTGCATGGTGGTTTGAGTTGAAGATGCAATCATTTTTCTCATCTAAGTTTGAGGAGGTCTATTGAAGCTCAAGAATTGGCCTGCAATGCAGGAGACACCGGTTTAATTCCTGGGCTGGGAAGATCCACCGAAGAAGCCATAGGCTACCCACTTCAGTATTCTTGGGCTTCCCTGGTGGCTCATACAGTAAAGAATCTGCCTGCAATGTGGGAGACCTGGGTTCAATCCCTGGCTTGGGAAGATCCCCTGGAGAAGAGAAAGGATCTTACCCACTCCGGTATTCTGGCCTAGAGAATTCCATGGACTCTGTAGTCCATGGGGTCACAAAGAATCAGACAGGACTGACCGACTTTCACTTTCACTTTCATAGAAGCTCAAGTTAAGAGTCTAGATCTTTGATTTAATTGGATACTAAGAAATGTAACTGTGAAGACTTTGACACATGATTGAATCTTGCATTCATCATGTACTTAGGACCACAAAACTCATAAAAATGTATGTTGAGGTGAATTCTAGATGTTGTTTCATCTAGAAGTCACAATATGCAGTAATTTTACAAGCAGCCCCTTTTAAGTCCAAAATTGAATATATTTATGTCCATTAGTATCTATATTATTTGCCATATAATAAAAGAGGCAATGGTACCAAAACAATTTGAGTTGCAATATTGACTGGGTGTGTGTGTGTGTGTGTGTGTGTGTATCTCATTATGGACTTAAAGTTTTCAGAGTTCATGTAGATTCACTCAACCATAGCCTCTATTCTCCTTCTGATGTCAGATTGTCTCAGCTGTGGTCAGTGGGAATACTTTTTAAGTTGGCTGCTCTCTCTTCTTAACGTGACCCATTGATCTTTGAAGATGTCCTTATTTTCTGGCACATAGAGGTCTTGCAGACTCACCTTGTTCCTTCCTGCACCACGCATGGAATCAGACTTTTCCCTCAGTAAGCCCTAGTTGCTTTTAGTGTGAAAAATATGTGTATGGGTAATGGCTCCCCACTACAGTACTCTTGCCTGGAAAATCCCATAGATGAAGGGGCCTGGTGGGCTACAGTCCATAGGGTCGCTAAGAGTCAGACACGACTGAGCTACTTCACTTTCACTTTTCACTTTCACACATTGGAGAAGGAAATGGCAACCCACTCCAGTGTTCTTGCCTGGAGAATCCCAGGGACGGGGGAGCCTGGTGGGCTGCCATCTATGGGGTCACATAGAGTTGGACACGACTGAAGCAATTTAGCAGCAGCAGCAGCAGCAACAGCAATTTGAACACTTGCTACGGAATGTTTCTGGACCATTTCAGTGAACAAAGCAAGAAAAGATATTTTTTTGTTTTTTTTTTGTGAAGGCACAAGAGTTCACTTAACCATTTCTATTCCTTCCAACTTAATTTCTTGATTCTATAGCTGTGCTTCCTTTATCAGTCTTGATTCCTTGCAAATTATGCATAATTACTCATTTGCTTTACTGGTAACACAATAATAACTGTAAGAAAATTGTTTGATATCAATGCAAACAATAAAACTACAAAATACGGTTAACTTTTTCTCAGCAGCTCTGTTTTTTTAACTGCTTTTTACTAAGTATTTTTAATCCAATTAATTTCTTCATTTGCCCTCCCTCTGATTAACTTGTTTAAGCACATAGAAGGTAAAGAACTTGGCTTCTTTCTTTCATTTGGGTTTGGAATGTTAGCATATTAATGGCCAATAGTTTTCAGAAAGTGGGTCTTTCAGCTACTAAAAAAGTGAAGGTCCACTCTATTTTTCATTAAAGAAAGAACTCCAATAGCTGTCTCCAAATTTCTGAACAGTGATTTCATATCACCACCATCTGATATACATGATTTCTGACCAAGTATACCAACTCTCCCCAATTTTTAAATTTCTAGTAGTATTAGAATTCACATATTTTTAAATATTCAATTTTTTAAGCTGTTACCTATGTTAGATCATGTTCTGATCTTTAAGGTTGTTTTTAAACTTCTTCACTTTTCAGAGCCATATATTGTCAAACTAAAGTTTACATTATGTAAATTTCCATGCTTAAAACATTATTGTGTCCCACTGCCAGTCAAAATTTCTTATTTTCCTTCTGCAGAATTAAGGAGAATAACATATTATTAATTTTAAAAATGACATATAAATTCTAATATAGGATCTTGAAATTTTGACTGAAATCCTCTTTGGAGGTAAAATTTGGTTTTACTTTGTATGATATTCATATGATATTATTAGTGTCCTTGTTCTAAATATAGATAAACCTCATCATCTTTCAGAGATCTTTGGGTAAATATGAACATCTGTAATATAGAAATTCAAACTTCCAAAAGCCAATCATGAATATTATAAAAATTTAATAACACCATAGAATCCAGCTAAATGTTAAAATCAGTATCTAGAAAATGAGTTAGATTTTATACTTTACAAGCAGTTCCAGAACAAGTAGAAATATTTTCTATAGAAACATTATTTCATACAAGGTGTATTTGCTAGAAAAAGAAAAGTTTTCTATTCACATGAGCCTTTAAAATGCTAGGCACAAAGAAAGGTTGGCACCTACTGCAGTATGTTTCAAATATAGGAAAAAAGACTAACAGAAACACTCTCAATAAGGTTAAGACCAGTCCTCCCCTCCCCGCACCCCCCAGTCATGACCACACTACTTATTTCCTTGGCTTGGAACATTTTAAGAACTTATCTCCTTGGAGTATTTCCTGAGAAATGCCAGTCTAAATTCAAAGGAGAATTTCGATATTTCAAATGTTTTCTTTGGAGCATTCAAAGGAAGTGTAAAAATTAAATATACAGTATAAAAACCAATCCATTTAGCACTGCATTATTAATTAATATGTCTATTTCCCTGCTCATTATTGCCTCTTTGTTGACTATCAAGACACCCAGAAGGAAAAATAAAATTGGATCACTGAGAGAAATACACGCACAAAATAAGTAGATTTTTAATTACAATGGTCATTTTCTAGGGTTTGGATACACTTGGCAGTACATCAAGTAGTGACTATGGTTTAAATTATTATTTTTCCTTGAGGAATCTACCCTTATGACTCAAAACAAGATTGTTTCAGGACTGAACTGGAGAGGGCAATGGCAACCCACTCCAGTACTCTAGCCTGGAAAATCCCATGGACGGAAGAGCCTGGTAGGCTGCAGTCCATGGGGTCACTAAGAGTTGGACAGGACTGATTTCATGCACTGGAGAAGGAAATGGCAACCCACTTCACTGTTCTTGCCTGGAGAATCCTGGGAACGGGGGAGCCTGGTGGGCTGCCATCTATTGGGCTGTGCAGAATTGGACACGACTNCCTGGAAAATCCCATGGACGGAAGAGCCTGGTAGGCTGCAGTCCATGGGGTCACTAAGAGTTGGACAGGACTGATTTCATGCACTGGAGAAGGAAATGGCAACCCACTTCACTGTTCTTGCCTGGAGAATCCTGGGAACGGGGGAGCCTGGTGGGCTGCCATCTATTGGGCTGTGCAGAATTGGACACGACTGAAGCGACTTAGCAGCAGCAGCAGGACTGAACAGTGTCCATTCATTTCAACCTAAAATTTTTCAGCTTTAAGTAAATCTTTCCATACTCCAAACAGTTTGGGAGATGTTGTTGTTCAGTTGCTAAGTAATATCTGACTTTTTGAGATCCCATGGGCTGCAGCACCTGAGACTTCCTTGTCCTTCACTATCACCCTGAGTTTGCTCAAATTCATCTCCATTGAGTTGGTAATGCCATCCAACCATCTCATCCTGTCACCCCCCCTTCTCCTCCTGCTCTCAATCGTTCCCAGCATCAGAGTCCTTTTCAGTGAGTCAGCTCTTTGCTCAGTTGTCCAAAGTACTGGAGCTTCACCTTCAGCATCATTACTTTCAATGAATATTTAGGGTTGATTTCCTTTAGGACTGACTGGTTAGATCTCCTTACTGTCCAAGGGACCCTTGAGGCTTCACCAGCGCCACAATTCAATAGCATCAATTTTTTGGTGCTCAATTTTTTTTATGGTCCAACACTCACATCTGTACAGGACTACTGGAAGAACCATAGCTTTGACTACATGGACCTCTGTCAGCAACATGGTGTCTCTGCCTTTTAATACACTGTCTATATTTATCATAACTTTACTTCCAAGGAGCAAACATCTTTTCATTCTATGGCTGCAGTCACTGTCCACAGTGATTTTGAAGCCCAATAAAATAAAATCTGTCACTGTTTCCACTTTACCCCCACCTATTTGCCATAAAGTGATGGGGCCAGATGCCATGATCTTAATTTTTGGAATGTTGAATTTCGAGCCAGCTTTTTCACTGTCCTTTTCACCCTCATCAAGAGGCTCTCTAGTCCCTCTTCACTTTCTACCATTAGAGTGGTATCCTATGCATATCTGAGGTTATTGATATTTCTCCCAGTAATCTTGATTCCAGCTTGTGGGAGAAAATGGCTCCATATACTCAGGAAAAGCAAAGTGATGTTATCTCTGAATAATTAACATTTTTTTATTCAGCTTAGGAAATAAAGCATTACATTGGAGGTTTTAGCTATCAGTCTAATGAATTAAACTATCTGATTATTCGACTCCTAAGATGTATGTTCTTGACTGCAGAAAAGCTCTAAAAATATACCTACACCCTTTAAAGTAGTTTCACTCTTGTTGGAATCAGTCATTCCAGCCTCGGTTGGTTGTCAGTCACTACCAACCCGGGCTTACTGTCACTCCCTCTCCTCGTCTCTTCTACTCATTTAGTCCTTGGCATATGCAACCTTTCATAATTTATTTTTTGTTTAAAGAGCACATATGTCAATTGAAAAGAGGCACAAGATGGAAGTTGTTAATTAAGTTTTATTGGGGGCAAAATCAGGACGATAGCCTGGTAAACAGCATTTCAGATGGCTCTGAGAAATTGCTCCAGAGAGGGAAGATAGTATTACTGATGACTTTAGTGAAGATGTATGTGTGGTCAGAGTCTTATGAAGGCTTTGACAGAGCCTTGCTGCTAGTCACAAGGAGCTCATGTCACTGTTGGACATTTTAGTGCTTTTCTAGGGATGAGAAGATGCAACAGTTGGGCTCATAAGATCTTCTCCTGAAGATATCTAACTACCTGAAGACCAGTTCTGCCAGTTTTTTCCCAGAGCATAGAGTCGTCTCCACCCTGAACTCCTTTCAGTGTGTACTGAAGGTCTACAGTGACTAGTGACCTAATTCTTGTAGAGGCAGATGGCAAGTGCCAATTCTTAGTTAGCACACAGACCAGTGAAAGTTGGATGATAGAATGTAAAGAGTTGAGCTTAGCAAATGAACACACCAAGTTTAATTTTGTGTTTAAGTAAATGAACTCTTCTAAACTTTAACTTCTTTATTTAGAAAATGAAAGGAAGTTGAAACAGCCGGTATGTTTTGGGCGATAAGTGTGTACATGTGTGCCAAGTTGCTTCAGTCACATCTGACTCTTCATGACCTGATGGACCAAGGCTCACCTGTCCATCCCATGGGATTCTCCAACCAACATTACTAGAGTGGGTTGCCATGCCCTCCTCCAGGGGATCTTCCTAATACAGAGATGGAACCCATGTCTCTTATGTCTCCTAAACTGGTGGGTGGGTTCTTTACCACTGGTGCCACCTGGTTACATAAAAGGAAACTATTACCCAGTGGTTTAAACATTAAGGAATTTATTACTTCATACAGCAAGAAATCCAGAAGCAGAGTGATTGAGGGTTGATTAAATCAGTAATTGTTGGTGTCATAAGAGACCCAGATGCTTTCCATCTTTTTGCTCCTCTTATAGTTTCAAGCTGGCTATGCACCCGGGGCATTGGCTCCTAAGAAATAAGCTCCACATGTGGCCCAGGGACATCTCTATCTTGTGGCCCTTTGTGTGAGTGAGGTTCCCCACACCCCACCCAGTAGATTTTCCTTTCTTCCCTACTGGATGTAGAGCAGAGTTACACCATATGGCAATGACCTACAAATAGCATTAGCAGGGGCTACAGAATGACTGTGACTGGCTGAGAAGAATTAAGATTTACCCCAGACCTGGGAAGGAGACCCTAAAGCTTATTAGAACCTAAACAGATTATTCTGTTGCCAAGGAAAAAGAGAAAGAAATGACAACCAGAAGTGTGATAGTGGGGTGAGGGTTTAAATTCTCTGACACATAAGAATGTGTCCTTTCTTTATATAATACTTACCTCCCTGCCTAAATGGTAAGGGTAAGGAAGATGTCTTATGTCATTTTTGTATCCTAAGCCATCAGTATTTGCCTCCCATGCAGAATGTTTGAGAATATGCATAGACCCTAGTGGGGAGGCTCCTATAATCAATAAGGAATATGCTTAAAGTTGTTTTCCCACTTGCCTAAGCCATCCCATGGCAATTGGATCTATTTCAAAAGAGCTTCATGGTGATAAACCATAATGGAAAAGAATGTAAAAAAGTATAAGCATATACATTGTGTGTGTGTATAATTGAATCACTTTGCTGTACCATTAACATGGCATGATAAATCAACTATACTTCAATTTAAGTATAAGTTGGCAGATACATAATATGGAATAGAGATATCACATCAAACTAATAGTCCTAGAGATGGTCAGGATGAACAACACATCCTCTGTATTTTGAGTATTTTCCTCAAGTGTAGCTGTTGGTTTCATAGAATTTAAAGCAAATAGAAATGGTCCCATCTCCATTTTTTGAAGGAGACAGTGTTTATTGAAGAAAGCCACAGAATTAACAAATGTATCACATTCTATAATCTTTTCCTGAGGTTGAAGAGAAGACAATAAATAATAGTAAATATAAATATAGGCAATCAATCATCACAGTCCACAAGATGAGAAATTTCTCAGAAGACTGTGTTAATGGAGGAATTGTTATTTTCAATTTTGGTCTCTTCCATCTATGAATGGCTTGGATAATCTGAGAGAAAGCTCAAGTGAGTGGGACCAGCTGCCCTAAATTAATGCAGTCAAGTGAGAAGTTGCAGAGCTATGTCTCCGGGTAGTATTATGAATTAATCTGAGATAGAGTTTCAGCTCCAAAGTTCAATCATGGGCTTGGAATGTACTCCAAAATATGTTCACAGCCAGGCAGAGATGATGTCATATACTAGTTTCAGAAACAACAAGGGTTGAGTGACTCATGACATATCATTAATCCTAACCCACAGCAATCCCCTGGCCCCAGAAGGTCAATTTATTGGATCTAATCAAATGAAAATATAATGAGTGGATGGAATAAAATAATGAGGAGTTAGAAATTTTAGAGAAGAACAATAAACCAGCTTTGAGGCTTTAAGCAGAAATGGAGTAGGGGAGAATATCAGTAATAATTCATATATTTGGAAAAAAGATCCATAAATGAAGGAAAACATGGAGAACCAAATATGCATTCTGAGCAATAAGACAACTATGGATAAATGTATGGTTTTTAATGCTTCCTTTGAGAGGTTTCCATTTCAAATACAAATTGTTCATTTTGAGAATGAATCAAATTACCTTAGAGAAATTTTGGGAGTCTTAGATATTGAACAGTAAACACCACACAGACACACACACTCACACACAAACAAACACATATACACTCTCCCCCTTCCCTTTCTTTGTTTTGATTTGTTTTACTTTTCAGAATCTTTCTGTCTCACAAACTCAACTCCATGCCTTAACATGACTTTCAAAATATTAACTGGTCAACATTCAAAAAGTATATCAAATCCCTTCTATTTTAATGATAAATATATATAGGACATTTCACCCCAAAACAATAAATTTCACCTTTTTTTTCAAATGCACACGGAACCTTCTCCAGGATAGATCACATCCTGGGCCATAAATCTAGCCTTGGTAAATTCAAAAATATTGAAATCATTCCAAGCATCTTTTCTGACCACAGTGCAGTAAGATTAGATCTCAATTACAGGAGAAAAACTATTAAAAATTCCAACATATGGANCACGTGTACACTCGTGGCAGATTCATGTTGATGTATGGCAAAAGCAATACTATATTGTAAAGTAAAAAAAAAAAAAGAGAGAGAGAGAATGTGTCTAAGATTTGGTAACTTTTTCAAATTATCAATGAACTAAACTTGATAAGGCACAAGTAATACTTAATTGAAAATCTAATGAGTATAGTATTCATTGTTAAGGAGATAATAACTCAGGTAATTAAAATGCTTAATATCCATTTTAAATATATATATATATACAGCAAGCAAATAAAAAAAAACTGTTTTGGAAACATTTTGAATCTATTATGACAAACACTCTGCTGTCGGTTAATTAAGATATACCTTCAGTGTGAAACCATGCAACTCAGGTTGGAATTTGAGCCCACATCCTTTTAACTGAGATCACACACCTGCTCTCAAGACTTAATGAAGTTCTGGTTCTTGATGTCTCATTGTAGAAAGAATTCAGTGAGAGACAAAGTGATAGGTAAGAAGTGGACTTATTTAGAGAGAATTACACTCCACAGAAAGAGTGTAGACCATCTCAGAAGGCAAGAGCAGCCCTAAAATATAGTGTGGTTAATTTTTATGGGCTGGGTAATGGGCTAATTCCAAGATTATTCCAACTATTTGGGAGAAAGGGCAGAGATTTCCAGAAATTGAGCCACTGCCCAATTTTTTGATGGTCAGCCTTGGATTATATCATGCAGAATGCCAGGCTGGATGAAACACAAGCTGGAATCAAGATTGTGGAGAGAAATATCAACAACCTCAAATATGCAGATGACAACATGCCTATGGCAGAAAGGGAAAAGGAACTAAAGAGCCTCTTAATGAAAGTGAAAGAAGAGAGTGAAAAAGCTGGCTCAAAAATCAACATTCAAGAAAAGAAGATCATGTATCTGGTCTCATAACTTCATGGCAAATAGATGGGGGAACAATGGAAACAGTGAGAGACTTTATTTTCTTTGGCTCCAAAATTACTGTGGATGGTTACTGCAGCCATGAAATGAAAAGACACTTGCTCCTTGGAAGAAAAGCTATGGCAAACCNCAACATTCAAGAAAAGAAGATCATGTATCTGGTCTCATAACTTCATGGCAAATAGATGGGGGAACAATGGAAACAGTGAGAGACTTTATTTTCTTTGGCTCCAAAATTACTGTGGATGGTTACTGCAGCCATGAAATGAAAAGACACTTGCTCCTTGGAAGAAAAGCTATGGCAAACCTAGAGACATGGACTTCCCTGGTGGTCCAATGGTTAAGAATTGGCCTGCCAATGCAGGGGGAATGGGTTCGATCCTTGGTCCAGGAGGATCCCACATGTTATGGAGCAACTAAGCCCCAACCATTGAACTCATTCTCTAGAGCCTGTGCTCTGCAACAAGACAACCAATGGGAAGGCTGTGCACCACAACTAGAGAGTAGCCCCCCCACACACACACCACAACTAAAGAATGACAACACACAGCATTGAAGACCCGTGCAGCCAAAAATAACAGAGACATAACTTTGCTGACAAAGGTCTGTATAGTTCAAGCTATGGTTTTTCTAGTGGTCATGGACCATAAAGAAGGCTGAATGCTGAAGAATTGATGCTTTCAACTATGGTGTTGGAGAAGACACTTAGGAGTCCCTTGGAATGCAAGGAGATCCTAAAGAAAATCAATCTTGGATATTCACTGGAAGGACTGATGCTGAAACTCCAATACTTTGACCACCTGATATAAGGAGCTGACTCACTGGAAAAGACCCTGATGCTGGGAAAGATTGAAGATAGGATGAGAAGGTGACCACAGGGGACAAGATTGTTGGGTGGCATCACCAACTCAAGGGACATGAGTTTGAGCAAATTCTGGGAGATGGTGAAGGAAATAGTCGAACATGACTGAATGGCTGAACATCTACTTGGAGTTGTCATGGTGCCTGTGGGTGTGTTACTTAACTTGCTGATGTGTTGCAATGAGGTTATTCTGAGGTTTGAGGTATAGTGGAAGTGGCCTTGTCTACCATTTTGGATGTGAACTGGTTCTAATCAGTTTATATCATGTCCTTGGGCTATGTCATTCTTCTAAAGGTCGTTTCCCATCAACAATTTCCTTACCAAAGTTAGTAACACTTAACAAAATATTAATGAAATTTCACATTATGTAACAGTATTGGATATAGTCAGTAATATACTTAAAGAATATCCTAGGTAGTACACAAGAAAATCTGCTCTACTGTTGAATAGCTGTGCAATTGTCTGCAGGAGATAGCATTTTTAATGAGTTAACCTGAAAAATTATTTGAATTCTTCACTTCTTTAGCTAAAGGAGCCCTCCCTTAAGTTTAACATGTAAATGAACATCAGTTCACCTTCACTCCCACTCTCCTTTTTTTGTTTATGCTGAAAGACCTTTATTGCAACAAACTTTGAAGCTATTATAAATGGCAAATTAATTATCTAGCATCAGAAACTTTCTAGGTTATTTTGTCAGCATTTCTGCTTTTGGAAATATTTGTATATGAAAAATGCCTTATTTTTTCCAGTAAAGAAAAGGGATTTTGCAAACCTACTTAATCAGCCTTTTCATGCATAATGGCTCTATAGAACTGAAAAATGCCACTGTATTGCTATGCTGATACTGGATATTGTGAGATGCATATAAAACTAAAATTAAGCCAGTAGGTTTAATCCCATTTTCTCTGTCCTGTGTGTCTCCACTGAGCAGATCTTGTCCATTTCAAAATCATTTTGACAGTTTTCATTGATATATCACTTTTAAATTACTGCTGAAAAAATGGAGGCATATAGAATATAACTCACAGGAAATCTTTAATGTGGAAAGCCAAAAACTTCCATTTGTGTGTTGATGGTAGTGGGCTTGCCTCAAAACTTATTAATTATTAATCTTTAAAAAATTTTATCAAATAAATTTCCTGGTAATCCAATGGTTAGGACTTGGAGCTGTAACTGCCAGGAACCGAGTTCAAGGTCTGGTCAGGGAACCAAGATTCTGCAATCTGCAAGGTGCAATCATAAATAAATAAATAATTTATCAAGAAATTACAACCTTCCATTGACTTCTTAAGTGAAACAGAAATAGTTGGGCTTCTGCTCCTGCCCACAGATTTCTCAAGTGTTTGTGGAGTACAATTCATATCACTTTACTAGAGAATTTCAGTTCTGCTTCCAAGGGTTTATAATTTTGGTAAATTTTGTCTATTTTCTTTCTTTGCTATTTGTACTTTTATTGTCTTATCTATGAAACAATTGCCTAACATAAGTCACAAAAATTTACATCTACATTCTCTGTTTAGAGTTTTATAATTTTAGCCCATAGAGTTAGGAGCTTCATTGATTATGTGTGTGTGTGTGTGTGTGTGTGTGTTCTGTGTATGATGTAATAGGAATCCAACTTCACTATTTCCCATATGGTAATCCAGCTGTCCTAGCAACATTTCTTAAAAAGATGATTTTCTACAGTGAATTGTTTTAGAACCCTAGCTGTCAGTCTGTTTAACATAATTGTGAGGGCTTGTCTCTGGAATCTCAATTTTATTCCATTGACCTATGTGTCTAATCTTATGCCAGTACCACTCTGCCTTGATCACTGGAGTTTGTAGTTAAGTTTTCCAACTTTGTCCTTATTTTTTACAATAATTTTTGCTATTCTCCGTCCTTTAAATTTCCATATGAATTTTGGGATCAATCTGTACAAAAAATACAGATATGATTTTTATGGGAATTGAATTTGTAAATCAACTTGAGACGTAGTGCCACCTTAGCAATTTTAAGTCTTCTGCTCCATGAACATGGGATGTCTTTCCATTTTCCTGCTGCTGCTGCTGCTGCTAAGTCGCTTCAGTCGTGTCCGACTCTGTGCAACCCCATAGACGGCAGCCCACCAGGCTCCCCTATCCCTGGGATTCTCCAGGCAAGAACACTGGAGTGGGTTGCCACAGGTCTTGTTTAATTTTGTTAAACAGTGTCTTATAGAGTACAAATTTTACACTTCATTTGTCAAATTTAAATTTATTTCTAAAATATTATTTCCATTTTGCAAAGATAATGTTTAGCTATGCTAAGTATTTGTGCCTTGGACAAAAATGACAGAAGGTTTGACTTGAATAATACAATAATCTGTCAATAATACTTATTTATAGAGAGGGTCAGAATGACAAGACTGAGTTTTGAAGTTATAATCCTGATTTTCCACTTAGCAGCTTTGAGAACTTGGACAAATAAAATGTTCTATGCCATTTTTATTATCTGAAAATAGGCATTTAATAACAAAGATAGTTATATTGAGCAGATTTTTGAGAAGATTGAATGTAGTGATATATATAAAGTTCAAAGAATTATAACTGGCACATGGTTAGCAATTTATAAACATGAGTTGCTTTTATTGTTGCATATCCTTCTAGTCTCTCTTCTTCAAACCACTGCTAGGGGGCTGCAGTTCCATTTGGGATTATGTTACTACCTTCTGGTATGTTGAGACAGAAGAAAGGCTGAGAACTACTCAAGGTCTTGAACTCTGTTTTCCCATTGTTGAAGATCTCTTCTAGGAAACCATCAGTGTGTTCCTTGCTTTGTGTGAGTCTGACATTCATTTTATTGACATTTTACAGCTGGCCAGCTGGCTGGAAACTCCTCCGTTGAGATGTATCGCCAAGTGCTCCTGTCTGGTTGTCGCTGTGTGGAGCTGGACTGCTGGAAGGGACGAACAGCAGAAGAGGAGCCAGTCATCACCCATGGGTTCACCATGACCACAGAAATATCCTTCAAGGTAGAGTGAATATTGCTAAGAGAAGAAGCTAGAGAGACCTGACCCCCTTTTTGGGTAAAATCTGCTTCAGCAGGTTTAGCAGTATAAGGGTCACAGTTAAGTCTATAGGCTATTAATCATATTTGCAATTTCTCAGGCTAAAATTTAGCAGTTTTTACATGAGTGATTGGCATCAGATGAATGGATCACCAAAATCTAAGGAAACTGTCTTATAAAAGGAAATATCAATTTATTTGCCTATTTAGCATATTCTCTCGTTTTAATTGTATTTTTGTCATTGTGAAGTACAACACATATAAAGAATGTGCTGTGCTAAATTGCTTCAGCCATATCTGACGCTTTGCAACCCCAAGGACTGTAGCCCACCAGGCTTCTCTGTCCATGGGATTCTCCAGGCAAGAGTACTGGAGTGGGTTGCCTTCTCCACATTGGGAGCATTGGGAGCAAAAAGTTTCCAGTTTCCAGCTTTTAGCCCTGGAACACTTGGGATGTGATAAAATGAACATCTATAATCTGAGAGGGAAGCAAAAAGAACCAAGATTTTCAAGGGACAGCCAGGATTCAGTTTAGACAAATGGATTTCCTGATATTTTACTTGACAGCAAAATATATATATATATATATGTGTGTGTGTTCAGAAGGAATATTTATACCTTAAAATGTATTTACTGTTATGAAATTGACTTTTCATGATTGCTCAGCTGTGTCCGACTCTTTGCGACCACGTGGACTGCAGCACACCAAGCTTCCCTGTCCATCACCAACTCCTGGAACTTGCTCAAACTCATGTTCATTTAGTCGGTGATGCCATCCAACCATNTCACTTTCACAAAATTTTATAACAATCTTTAATATGGGGTTGACCTTAATTCTGATGAAAATCTTTAGAAGTTTTATCTGCTCCTGAAGTTGAGCACTCTTTTTTTTTTTTGGTATTTCACTGCTCAGACTTTATTGAGCTGGTAATCAAAGAAAAGCAATAGAAAACTATTCAATTCTATCTCATTGTGGAGCAATGAATTTGGGCATCAACAGAGCTAAGTTGGAATCTTGTCTTTGCTTTTATCAGTTGGGTGTCCTTAGACAGATTATATTAATTGTTCTGTAAGTTAACTTTTCATCTGTAAAATCGATACAATATTACCTTCAGTAGGTCATTTATGGGGTGAGCACTCAATGTCTTTTGGTTTTTCTTTAATGGAAGATCCATGTATTTGGGTTCCATTTCTGTAGTCCCCCACCTTCCCATCTCCTGCCATGGTCCCTGTCAACTAAGATACCAGCCCTAACTGTTGGGCTCTTTTTAAGAAGTGGGGGACACACAACTGTTGTGTGGAGTGGATGCAATTTGGGTTCATCCATCCGTTGATGGATGAAGAGGATCACGCAAGGCGAGACAACACATCCAGATGGAACCCTTGTGAGCTAGGGGACTGATGGACTTGTGCACATACCCACTCCAGGAGGGCCACTCACAGCCCTGCCCACCACCCCCTCATGAGTCCTTGTGAGGAGCAGTTATATTTTCTTAAACATTTATAATCCTCAAGGTTGTTTGAGTTCCTTTAGGGGTAAGGCGGACTAGGGGGAATATAAACACCAAGCACATTCTAAGGCATATTTATTTTATACGAAGCTTTTGCCTCTTGCCTCAGCCATCAAGTCAGCTTGGAATGACTCTCCCTGTTCACTCGACCTTACAAGTGGTCCTTCAATCACATTTGTGACCCCAGAGGCACGGGCTGGTCAAATCTATTCCTGGGCTCCAGAAGCACAATTTTTCAACCACATGCACACACTTGTTGACAGATTTAGAGACTGAAAAACTAAATCTAGCTCAGAATTCTGCTTCCTCTTTCTGTCTACTGCAGTTGAGGGTGAGGTGCGGCCAAAAAAGAGCAGGAAACTCGTCATCTTGGTGGTTGATTGGCACGGCTCTGCTTCCTGCTATTGCGTGTTTGCAGGCTAGATACTTCTGTCAGAGATGTGAGTGAGTGTGTGGTGGTGGTGCTGGGTGGGGATGAGTGTCAGGAATAGAAAGGCCAGCCTGTTTTGCAGAAACAGAGCAGGAATTCTCTACATCAGGATTAGGACTAGCGGGAGGTGAGTGAAATGCCTTACATGCAAAACTTATTGAGGTGTCTATTCTCACTGGTGTGTAAATGCGAAGGCGGCACCTGAGATTGAGCATCTCTTTAAATTTTGCACTGAGGCCCCTCATCTGCCTCGCCCAAGTCCCAGCCCCGCCCTGCCTGACTGTCAGCATGCAGCCTGCTTTTCCAGAACCGACTGTGTACAGTGACCTTTTCATAAAGGGTAAGAAGAGAAACGGGGCCACGGCCCTGTGCTCTCTCACCCTCAGCACCCCTGCCCGTGATTCCCTGGGCTGCAGCTCCATGGGCCTGTGTGCCATTTCCTGACCAAGCTAGGCAGGGATACCTCACAGCCTTTGCCCATTTGTGCCTCTGCCTGAGACAGTCTTCCCCCAGCTATCTGCATGGCTCACTGCATAGCTCCTTGAAAGTGTCACTCGTTCGGTCATGTCCGACTCTTTGCCAGGCTCCTCTGTCCTTGGAATCCTCCAGGCAAGAGTACCAGAGTGGGTTGCCATTCCCTCCTCCAGGGCATTTTCCCGGCCCAGGGATCAAACCTGGATTTCTTGCATTACAAACAGATTCTTTACCATCTGAGCCACCAGGGAACTCCTTGAAGTCTTTCTCAAATGCCGCCTTCTCAAGGAGACCTCTTGGGACCTATTTAATACTGTGACCAGCCATCACACGCACTCCCACCTTCCTGGTCTGCTCCCCACCACTCTTTCTTCCATTTACCAAGTGGCACCTGCTAACACCCTGCTTAATTTACTGAATCATTCATTGAGCTCCTTCTTTATTGTCTCTCTCTCTCTCTGTGTGTGTGTGTGTGTGTGTTCACTCAGTCATGTCCAACTCTTTGTGACCCATGGACTGTAGCTCACCAGGCTCCTCTGTCCTTGGAATTTTCCAGGCCAGAATACTGGAGTATGTTGCCATTTCCTTCACCAGGGATCTTCCCAACTCAGGAATCGAACCTGTGTCTCTTATATCACCTGCATGGGCAGGTAGATTTTTTACCATTAACACCATTAGCTGTGTCCTTCTAATAGCACTGAGCAGCATAAAAATAAGGATCTTTGTTTTGTTTTCTCATCTTTCCCAAGCACTTGAAAAAGAGTCTGGCAAAGTGCCTTCCCAGGCAGTACAGTGGCTGAGACTTCACCGTCCAACGCAGGGGGAGTGGATTCAATCCCTGGCTGGGGAGCTAAGAGACCACATGCTCATGGCCAAAACACCAAAACATGAATAGAAGCAATATTGTAATAAATTCAATAAAGACTTTAAAAGTGGCCCATTAAACAGTCTTTAAAAAGAACTGGCATATAATAGGTACTGGTGAAGGGAAGCCTGGCATGCTGTAGTGGGGTCACAAAGAGTTGGACACGACTGAGCGACTGAACAACAATAAAATTTTTTAATTCATTTATTTTTTATTGAAAGATAATTGCTTTACAGGATTTTGCCACTTTTGCCATCCCTGGTGGCTCAGACTATAAGGAATTCTGCTTTCAATGTGAGAGACCTGGTTCGATCCCTGGTTTGGAAAGATCCCCTGGAGAAGGGAAAGGCTACCCACTCCAGTATTCTGGCCTGGAGAATCCCATGGACTGAGGAGCTTGGTGGGCTACAGTCTATGAGGTCTCAAAGAATCAGACACAACTGAACAACTAACACTTTCTTACTTTATTTCCNGGAAAGATCCCCTGGAGAAGGGAAAGGCTACCCACTCCAGTATTCTGGCCTGGAGAATCCCATGGACTGAGGAGCTTGGTGGGCTACAGTCTATGAGGTCTCAAAGAATCAGACACAACTGAACAACTAACACTTTCTTACTTTATTTCCATCCCCAAGCAAATAGACAAATTTCAGTGGAGACTTCATTTTTAGCCTTTCTTGTCTCTGTTCATCAGGTACATGAATTGTGTCTTTCTCCGTTTTTGCTATAAAATTCCATATGTTGATAGGTGGTGAAAACATTCTCTCAATGTTTGCCTGTCTGGGCTATCTTGTATATTTGGACTTGATCTGCCTGGTGTAATTAGACTATATTCTATAGCCACCGTGTGTATTGCAGCAGCAAAATAAACCAAGTGCAAAAGTCCATCACGTTTATGTCACACAGTTTATCTGCCCTAAGTCTATGTGATCTGGAGAGCTTTGTGAGGTCTGTGATATATGCCCACAGCAAAAGTTCCCATTGGCATTTACCACCTATTTATTGTTGGGCCAAAGTAAAAAGGTGTGTTCTGAGAAAGTGGACATGGTGTAATTCAGCCTCTTTTTGGAGGACTTTTTATTTTGCATTCTGGATTTATTTATTACACACCCCATGTAGCTGCCTGCTGGTGTCTTTGCCTCACTGCCTTAGTCTCTCCAATGGTCACGACATAGTAACTCACCGTTTGGTCTGCATTCTCTCTGCTCCCATGCAGTCTCCCTCCTCCTACACTGGACGCCCACCTGCCTCCTCTGCCCCCAAGCTGCTCCTGCCTCCCTCCCCCAACCCAGGCAGCTCCTTTGTAACTACCAGCAATTATATAAGATGGAAAACAGAGTCAAGTGATAAAGTATATAATAAAAATATATTAAATTTGAGTATGTGGTTAAATGGAGCATTTCTGGAAATAAAGCATCATTATCTGAGAGAAGTAATAATAATTTAGGGTGCAATTTAACTGCTACATAAATGTTCACATAAAATGGGATATCCAAATACACCCTGCTATTGTGTGTCAAGGATAAAGGATTTCAAGGGCAGTTTTTCCCACTGGAAGCTAGTAATTGAGACATATAGTGTATAGATTATTGGATCCAGTATTAGAAATCTATGAAAAAAATGATTTTGGCTTAATAAGGGGCAATCAAGGAGTAAGGTACTTTCAGGCCCATAGTCCACTAAGGACAGCTTATGTGAAAGAACCAAACTTAAAAATTATGACTGGTCTCATCCTCAGCAGAATCCTAATCCTCAGGTGCTCCACGCAAAGTATTCCAAAGGTATGAAAAACCAAAAGCCCTCTAAGGGAACTTTTTTTTAAGTTCTCTCAAGTAAAATTGTTAGCATTTCCCAGGTGACTCAGGTATAAAGAATCCTTCTAACATGCAGGAAACACGGGTTCTATCCCTGGGTCAAGAAAATTCCCTAGAGAAGGAAATGGCAACCCATTCCCAGAAGGAAAATCCCATGGACAGAGGAACCTGTCAGGCTAGAGTCCATGGGGTTACAAGAAGAGTGAGACACGAGTTAACGACTGAAAAATAGCTAGTAAAATTGTAAGATGAAATTTGGTCAATGTTTAAAGGTTCAGAAAGGTTTCCAAGACTAGAGTTATGGTGGAGATGGGGAGAGGGAAGAGGGCAAGGCTG
The DNA here is from genome assembly GCA_006410615.1 of Neotragus moschatus. NCBI lineage: Eukaryota > Metazoa > Chordata > Mammalia > Artiodactyla > Bovidae > Neotragus > Neotragus moschatus. Next base: position 688,452 of record SJYA01001810.1, read on the forward strand.
GCAGGAAGAGAGCAAGGAGACTGTTGAGGCTCAGAGTGCAGTTCTGGAGCTGCTGGCCGGGGTTCCGGCACTGACTGCCTGCACGACCAGGGGAAGCTCCCTTACAGATCCAGCCTCTTTCTCAGGAGATTATGGGGGTGATAACACTGCTTACCTCCTAGAGGTGTGCTGAGCATTCAGTGCTGTGCTTAGTCGTTCAGTCATGTCTGACTCTTTGTGACACCATAGACTGTAGCCCGCCAGGCTCCTCTGTCCATGGGATTCTCTAGGCCAGAATACTGGAGTGGGTTGCCATGCCCTCCTCCAGGGGATCTTCCTAACCCAGGGATCGAACCCAGGTCTCCCACATTGCAGGTGGATTCTTTACTGAGCCACCAGGGAAGAATTCAGTGACCCTACTTAATNGCTCAGTTGCTCAGTCGTGTCTGCCTCTTTGCAATCCCATGGACTGTAGCCTGTCAGACTCCTCTGTCCATGGGATTTTCCAGGCAAGAGTACTGGAGCAGGTTGCATTTCCAGGTTGATCTCCTCAACCCAGGGACCTAACCTGCGTTTCTTGCATTTTTTGCATTGGCAGGAGGAGTCTTTAAAGCTTGGTAATAGCAATAGTTAATTGTGTTTTAAAAACATAATATCATTCAATAACTAAATGGTTCTCAGGATGGAAAACTGATGATGGTAGGAATCAAAATATGAGTAAAAATCTGTGCTATATTAACCTTGTTATCAGTCATAAAGAGTACCATAGTTTTGGCAAAGAGCATTCCCTGAGAAGGTTAAGAAAATGAGCAGAGAGCATTTCAAAAATAGCTGTACAGTTCATGTTATCTGCTTCTGCCAAGCACAATATCATCCTGTCCCATGATTCGCTACATTCGGATTTCCTTTTATGTCCTTAATCACTGAGCCAGTCCTTAATAATCTCCAAAAAATTGCATTGACTCAACCATTTTTGCTGCTTCGTTAGTTTTTACACACAAGGCTCTGCAAAGATGATGCTCCATTTGTATTATAAAAGCACATTTATTCTGTTTGTTCAGAAAGCTTTTTACATATTTCACTCACTAGTTCAATGAGATCATCCATCTTTAATTCATTTTCCCCTCAGAGAAAGATGGGAAGCAGCTTCTCAGTTAGTATTATTGGCTAATTCTTTTTGTAATTGTATTCACTACTTAACATGATGGCCCAGATATAACAAAATGCAGCTTAGCAGGATATATCCAAAGGGAACACGCGTGGATTCATCTAACTATATGCCTCAGCTCTTCTGGAATGCAGGCTGCCAAATGGTTGCCCTTAATTTCCAAACAGTGGGTAAGTCACACAGTCATTTCCATCCTATAAAAGCCACATCTCCAAGTGCCTGAAAATCATCCCAAGGAGGAGAAAGACTGCCAGACTGGATTGAATAAACAAACAAAATACATTTTCATAAAATATCACTACAAAAAAGGCAAATTTTGAATATTGAGGGTTATTTAGTTTTACTTATTTTCAAACAAATTTTTACACTTTTAAAAGTAATATACATTTATTCTAAAAAATATTATAAATTCAAAATAAGTATAAAGAAAATAATAAAACTTCCAGGAACGTTACCACTCAGAGATTCTCTCAACATCGTAAACTTCTGGCTTTGTGATCTGTAAGTATTTTGGCTATGCATATACATGCTTTTTCTCTCAATACCTTGTTAAAATATATATCTTCATGTATATTTATTATATGGAAACATGAATTTTAATAGCTGTATATTAAGTACATCTCAGAATTAACTAAAGCCCATTTCCTATCACTGAACTTTAGGACATTTTTTTCTGCTATAAATAATGCCCTGAGAACAGGCTGAAATATAAATTGTCAAGTTTATCTCCTAATGTTCTTTTGGAAAAGTTCCTAAAATAGAATTAAGTGAAAGTTTTAAGATCCTTTGTACAATGCCAAATTGTACATCAAAAAAAAAAATGTGGCGTGAGATTTCTTCTCCATCAGCAATGTATGGTATGTTTTTCCCTCACATTTGTGTTCTTGGTTAAGTATTATTATTAAATAATAGTGATAATTCAGACAAATATCTCCTCGTTCTTTTTCATTTCATTTCTTTGAGTGTTGAAGTTGGACATTGTAAGTTTGTGTTTTTATTTTTGTTGTTAAGTCACTAAGTCTGCAACTCTTTGCAGCCTCATGGACTGCAGAACCTCAGGCTGTCCTCCACTCTCCTCACTGTCCACTGTCCCCCATTATCTCCTGGAGTTTGCTCAAATTCAGACTCATCATAGTCAGTGATGCTACCTAACCATCTCCTCTTCTGTTCCCCTTCTTCTTTTGCCTTCAATCTTCCCCAGCATCAGGATCTTTTGCATTGAGTCAGCTCCTCCATCAGGTGGCCAAAGTATTGGAGCTTCAGCTTCAGCATCAGTCCTTCCAATGAATATTCAGGACTGATTTCCTTTAGGATTGACTGGGTTGGTGTCCTTGCAGTCCAAAGGACTCTCAGTTGTTTGGCCCTCAGCCTTCTTTATGGTCCAACTCTCACATCCATACATGACTACTGGAAAAACCATAGCTTTGACTATAGGACATTTGTCGGCAAAGTACTGTTTCTGCTTTTTAATATACTGTCGAGGTGTGTCATAGTTTTCCTTCCAGGGAGCAAGCATGTTTTAATTTCATGGCTGCAGTCACCATCTGTAGTGATTTTGGAGCCCAAGAAAAGCAAATATATCACTGCTTCCACTTTTTCCCCTTCTATTTGCCATGAAGTGATGGGACTGGATGCCATGATCTTAGTTTTTGAATGTTGAGCTTCAAGCCAGCCTTTTCAGTCTTCTCTTTCATTTTCGTCAAGAAGCTCTTTAGTTCCTCTTCACTTTTTGCCAGTAGAGTGGTATCGTTTGCATATCTGAGGCTGTTGATATTTCTCCCAGAAATTCTGACTCCAGCTTGACTCATCCAGCCTGACAGTCCATGGTGTACTCTGCATATACTTTAAATAAGCAGGATGACAATATACAGCTTTGTTGTACTTCTTTCCCAAATTTGAACCAGTGAGTTTCCATGACTGATTCTAACTGTTGCTTCTTGACCTACATACAGGTTTCTCAAGAGATAAGATAGTCTGGTATTGCCATCTTTTTAAGAATTTTCCAGTTTTCTATAATCCACACAGTCTAAGGCTTCAGCATAGTCACTGAAGCAGAAGTAGGTGTTTTTCTGGAATTCTCTTGTTTTCTCTATGATCCAATGAATGTTGACACTTTGATCTCTGGTTCCTCTGCCTTTTCTAAACCCAGCTGGTACATCTGAAAGTTCTCAGTTCACATACTGCTGAAGCCTAGCTTGAAGGATTTTGAGCATAAACAGACTAGTAGGTGAAATGAGCACAGTAGTACAGTAGTTTGAACATTCTTTGGCATTGCCCTTCTTTAGGATGGAATGAAAACTGACCTTTTCTAGTCCTCTGGCCACTGCTTAGTTTTCCATATTTGTTGACATACTGAGTGCAGCACTTTAACAGCATCCTCTTTTAGGTTTTGAAATAGCTTACCTGATGCCATTTCGACCACTAGCTTTGTTCAGAGTAATGCTTCCTAAGGCCCACTTGACTTCACACTCTAGTATGTCTGGCTGTAGGTAAGTGATCGCACCATCATGGTTTTCCAGGTCATTAAGACCTGTTTTCTATAGTTCTTCTGTGTATTCGTGCCACCTCCTCTTAATCTCTTCTGCTTCTCTTAGGTCCTTACCATTTCTGTCCTTTATTGTGCCCATCCTTCCATGAAATATTCCCTTGATATTTCCAGTTTTCTTGAAGAGATCTCTGCTGCTGCTGCTGCTGCTAAGTCACTTCAGTCATGTCCGACTCTGTGCGACCCCATAGACGGTAGCCCACCAGGCTCCCCCATCCCTGGGATTCTCCAGGCAAGAACATTGGAGTGAGTTGCCATTTCCTTCTCCAATGCATGAAAGTGAGAAGTGAAAGTGAAGTCACTCAGTCGTGTCCGACTCTTCGCGACCCCATGGACTACAGCCTAGCAGGCTCCTCTGCCCATGGCATTTTCCAGGCAAGAGTACTGGAGTGGGGTGCCATTGCCTTCTCCGTAAGAGATCTCTAGTCTTCCTCATTCTATTGTTTTCCTCTGTTTCCTGGCTTACTTCATTTAAGAAAGGCCTTCTTATCTCTCCTTGCCATTGTCTGGAACTCTCCTTTCGTTGGGTATATCTTTCCCTTTCTCCTTTGTCTTTTGCTTTACTTCTTTCCTCAGCTGTGTATAAAGCCTGCTGGACAACCACTTTGCCTTCTTGCATTTCTTTTTCTTTGGGATGGTTTTAGTCGCTGCCTCCTGAATAGTGTTAGGAACTACTGTCCTTAGTTCTTCAAGCACTCTGTCTACCAGATCTAATCCCTTGAATCTATTCATCCCCTCCCCTGTATAACCATAAGGGATTTGATTTCTGTCATACCTGAATGGCCTCATGGTCTTCCCTACACTTTTCAATTTAAGTCTGAGTTTTGCAATAAGCAACTGATGATCTGAGCCACAGTCAGTTCCAGGTCTTATTTTCGCTGACTGTCTAGAGCTTCTCCATCTTTGGCTGCAAAGTATACCATCAATCTGATTTCTGTATTGACCATCTGGTGATGTCCATGTGTAGAATCCTCTTGTGTTGTTGCAAGAGGGTGTTTGCTATGACCAGTGTATTCTCTCGGCAAAACTCTTTTAGCCTTTGCCCTTTTCCTTGTGTACTCCAAAGCCAAACTTGCCTCCAGGTATCTCTTGTCTTCCTACTTCTGCACTGCAGTCCCCTATGATGGAATGATATGATTTTTATTTTTGCATTTCTGCTTTTATTCAGGACTGCTGTCAACTTTTCTGTTCATTTCTAGCAGTACTTTAAATATAAAAGTCATGTTGTCTTATTTTGTGGGACAGATGAGATCAGATTGATTAATGTTTTATTTTATGGAATCTTAGTTTACTCTCACAATTACAAGCGCCACATCTGAAACTCAATCCATGCGTACTCCCATTTCTTTCATAGTTTCTTTTTCACATGTAATTTAACCCTTTCATCTACACAGATTTAATTTTCGTGTATAATCTTGGTAAGAGATCAGTCCTTTATACTAGAGGTTGCCTTTTTCATTGTTAATTTGGGTTCATTTTTTCAGTTTATAAGTCTTCTCCATTAATAAATTTTTCACCTTCCTGGAGCCAATAACCTTGTTATTATTATAATGTTTAATAATACAGTTTAATATGTGGAAAAGGAAATTCTCCTGTTCTATTGCCATTCAATGTTTCTTTGCCTTGGATTGACTATTCTAAAGTAATATTAACTAATAGTATTAAGAGTCATCTTGACACTTCATCTTGACACTAATGAGAATTTCACATCATGATGCCTGGTGGCTGTGACTTTGAGACAGTCTTTTACACACTTGGCCTAAATGACAACACTGATTTTAGAAATGTATGTTGAATATTATTAAATGCCTCTTTGGCATCTATCAGGATGATCATATGTTCATTTCTTCTTTGTGAGAAATGTGATAAATTTTATTCATATATCTCCTAATCTGTAAGTATCCTTTTGTTCCTGAGAAAAATTCTACTTGCTTATGTATTGTTTTTTAGAAAATATGACTTGGCAATTAATTTTGAGGCTTTTGAAGTTAATTTTTTCAGGCATAATTTTGGTAGTTTATCCAATTTTGGTATCACAGTCATAATAACTTATAAAATGATGAATAAAAATTCACCTATTTTTCCCTCCCCTAAAAATGATTAGTTACGTGAAACTTTGAAATTGTTCTACAATCACTTCTTTATTGTCCATCTAAATAGAGATGAGTTGTAACTCAGACAATCTGGGACAGATTGATAGCTTCTCAAATTCATTATGACTTTAAAGCTTGTTTGTTTAGCTCTAGCAATTGCAAATAATGTAGACATTTATTTCATACATTGATCAAGTCTTAGCAAACTTTGACCAGGAATCTTTGTCCATTAGAAACAAGTCAATGAGGGATTAGATATTGGTAGTAAGTAATCAAACAAATAAAAAGCTTTTTAAAAAGTCTTTTTCCTATAAATTGAAAAAAGAATTATAGTATCTACTGTTGGTTAAATATGAAGAGGTCCATCCTCAAAAACAAGGATTGGAGATTTAAACTTTCTGAAGGGCATCTTAGTAAGAGTTATCAAAAGGTTTTTCCAATAAACATGTTTTCTGACCTCGAAAATTCACTCCTAAGAGCATCATTAATGATGTCTTCAAAGATTTCACCACAATAATGTGGTAAAATCAAAACATTATATGTAATGATAAAAATTTGGAAGAGACATAAATCTGTCCAGAGTGGGACCTGGTATAATCTGTGTATTTGGGTGTATCTATCCAAAAGTATTTTATACAGTTGTTGAAGCAGATGAATATTTAATGAAATGGACATACTGCATATAATTTATATATTCAAATATATGAATATATTTTAAATAGAGAAGCAGAATATACACCAACCTGTTGGCAGTGGTTTACCTCTGAATTTGGAGATGACAGTTTGGTTTTTTTTTTCTTACCTGTTTCCTAAGTTTCTATCATGATAAATTTTTCTTCTTAAAGAGGGAACAGAAGTGTACTGTAATATAATCTTACATTCTTGCTCCAAATGTAAATACAGTCCCAGTAAGATTTGTGTGTTTTATTCACAGACCTGGCTATGCAGATAAACATGGGGATGTATGAGTACAATGGGAAGAGTGGCTACAGGCTGAAGCCGGAGTTCATGAGGAGACCTGACAAGCACTTTGATCCATTCACAGAAGGCATCGTGGATGGCATAGTGGCCAACACTTTATCCGTTAAGGTATATTCACCCCATCACACAACTGTGCCCAGCAAAAGTCTTCAACAGCACCTATTTTGTGTGAAGCAGTTTAGTCATTAAGCATTTACTTCCCAGTAAAGTCTTTGCTTCTTTTGTACTTTTTTTAATTTGAAGACTGAATTCATATTAAAAGTTTTCAAAAGCTATATGCACAAGATGCCCACTTTTAATGGGCTAAAAATTAGATCCAAAATCAGCGAAGCAATTCACTGAGATTCACCATGGCTAGTCCTTTCTTTAGGTGCAAAGATCCTACAGAGAAATGTACCATGAAAACTGTGTGTGTGTGTGTGTGTGTGTGTGTGTGTGTGTGTGTGTGTGTGTGTGTATGGGCGCGCACGCTTAGTTACTCAGTCGTGTCCACCTCTTTGCAAACCCATGGACTGTAGGCTGCCAGGCTCCTCTGTCTATGGGTTTCTCCAGGCAAGAATATGGAGAGGGGATTCCCTTCTCCAGGGGATCTTCCTGACCCAGGGATCAAACCCAGATCTCCTGCATTACAGGTGGATTTTTTACTGTCTGAGCCACCAGGAAAGCCAAAACCAGAAAAATTAGTGACTCATATTGGAGAAATCTTGTCTTCCCTTCCACTGTTAGTTTTAGAAAAATACCCACACTGAGAAAAATTCGAAAAAATAAAGGTATTCTCTAAATAAATTATTAAATATTGAATAAAAGTTCTCCAGTTACTATAGCATGGCTTTTGAAAATCTATCAGAGTATTCAGGAATTTATAACACATAATGAGTAACGATATTAAGGGCTTCCCTCATGGCTTAAATACAAGAATCACATCATTAAACATACATCTGACCCTCAAAAAATTAATTGCAAATGATTTCTGCAGTCTTTGAAATTGATTTTACAGGCAATACAAGGTATTTTTTTAGCTGTGAGAAAATATTTTTAATACTATAAATGGGAAATCATTTTTATAAAAAACTTTTTTACATGAACCCTATAAGCCATTGGTTGTTGTAGCTAAGTTTCATTTACTTTTTAAAAGTTCCATTTCTTTTCTATTTAACTGGATAATGGCAGCACTAAGAAACCTTTTTAATAAAGCATAAATGCAATTTTCCAATTGACCCTAAGCCAAAAGCATATAAAAGACTGTGTTAAAAAAGTACTCTATATAGTCCACAAGGTCACAAAGAGATATGACTTAGTGACTGAACAGTAACAATAACAATTTCACTAATTTATATCTATTCTAAGCTTGTTGAACCCTTTTTTACTTTAAAATTTATGTTACACCAGAGATTAAAAATAAAGTTGCGCTGGAGTGTCTCTCAATGATATCATTTGAAATTATTTCACCCCATATATCTGCCAAGTCGAGTTGGCAGAATTAGAGCTTCAAGATTATATTTAGTTTAGGAAATTGTTTTCAGCAAAGGATGTTTAATTCCTGTCAAGTTTGATTAAGATAAACTCAAACATCACTCACAGATAAAATGCTGTTTTAGAATTTTTGTTAACTGCAGTTGTAGTCAGGTCAAACTGATAGTAATATTTTATCAAAATAATCTTGTGTCCTTGTTTGCCAGTTCATCTCATTTTATATGTTTGCTTTGCTGTTTATCCTGTCTTGAAAATTATACCATGACAGCGGAAGTGATTATAAACAATCACATAGAGAAACTGGGGAAAACAGTTGAGTCCCAGACAGGTGTACACTGCTGCCCGAGTCCGGAGTGGAGACACTGCTCTGGAGATGTCCGTGTCTTCTGAAAGGACAGGCCATAAGGCCTCAGAGACCCTGCGGCAGAATCCTGCCTTCACCATGACGGCTGGAGCCAAAATGCAGCTCACATCCACCCAGTATTNCTGCAGTCCATGGGGTCACAAAGAGTCAGACACGACTGAGCAACTGAACTGAACTGAACTGAACTGAACAATCATGCTAAAATGAGAATTTTTTTTCTCTTATAAAGTTATTAAGTATTAGAAAAATCCTTATATTCAGTTGGCTCTAAAAATCCACCTTTAACTTTTAATAGATAGTATATATCAAATATAAAAGCTATAATCTCAAGCTTTCATGCTTGTTCATGTATTTCACCCTATACAACTTTGTCTTATTAATTAACCCTTAACCCTGGCACTATCATTATTCTTCTAACAATTCTTTAACCAGAAAGGAAATAATATTTGTACTGTTGTTTCTGTTTTACTTTGATTATGGCTCAACAGTCATCATTAGCATTTGTCCCTCCCTGAAGTTTTCTCTTGTATAATTGTTATTCATTTTTAAGAGGGTTTTTTTTTTTTTAACTTTCTAGATTATTTCAGGTCAGTTTCTCTCTGATAAGAAAGTCGGGACTTACGTGGAAGTGGATATGTTTGGTTTGCCTGTGGACACAAGGAGGAAGGCATTTAAGACCAAAACATCACAAGGAAACGCTGTAAATCCCATCTGGGAGGAAGAACCCATTGTATTCAAAAAGGTTGGTCTTGTGTTCTTCACATCAGATGTTAATACATCTTCTAGGTGTTTGATGACTTGCCTGGTGGCTCAGACAGTAAAGCGTCTGCCTACAATGTGGGAGACCTGGGTTCAGTCCCTGGGTCAGGAAGATCTCCTGGAGAAGGAAATGACAACCCACTCCAGTATTCTTGGCTGGAGAATCCCACAGAGGAGCCTGATAGGCTACAGTCCGTGGAGTCTCAGAGAGTCACTTTCAGGTGTTTTATACCGGAAAAAATATGAAATGAGAAATTACTTATTGCTTCATTTGGGAATTTACACAGTAATAATATAATAGCATTTTCAAAACTATCTTGAAAACTTCAAAATTTCTGTGAATTGCTTGTTTGGATTTTTCATAATTGTGAATCAATTAATTCAAGGATACCTCATTTGGAAGACCAGAATAATATGTAATTTTGACTCATAGCCTCTCACAATACAAGTGATAAATGATATGTCTTCACTGTTATTCGAATGAAGTAGAGTGGTAAATAGGGAGTAAGATTGTAGCCAAGAGAAAGGAAGTTCATGCTTCCTTTAAAAAGCATAGCAGTTAAACTCCCTGGAATCTCCAACCACTGGCGTTGGTCTTGTAACTTGTCTGGATTCTATCTGATAGAGATAATACCTTTTACATTGGACTTGTCTTTCCCTCTGCTTTCACAAAAAAAAAAAAAAAAAAAAAAAAGATCTTTTTCACTTCCTTTTTAAACAAAATGGAAGACATTACGTGCAGTAGAAAGTAGAGTGCACTCTTATCACTTCGCTTTTATCTGGCCAAGATATCTACAAGGCAGTCTTCTGCAAAGAGGGTATCCTATCTGTGGTAAAGATCTCTGTACTCCAGCTTTTTTTTTCTTATGCTAATTGGATTTAGTAATACTGTCTTATAAGCATTCTTATATGAGTATTTACTAATATNCGTGCAGTAGAAAGTAGAGTGCACTCTTATCACTTCGCTTTTATCTGGCCAAGATATCTACAAGGCAGTCTTCTGCAAAGAGGGTATCCTATCTGTGGTAAAGATCTCTGTACTCCAGCTTTTTTTTTCTTATGCTAATTGGATTTAGTAATACTGTCTTATAAGCATTCTTATATGAGTATTTACTAATATACTGAAAACATTTAGAAAATATCTAAGAAGATATCTATTAGATATCTAATATCTAAAATTTCTAACATTTAGAAAATATCTATCTAAATTTCAAATTTAGAATATTGAAAACAGTCAATAAATGTTAGTTTTCTTATGTTCCAAAGAAACACATATTTAAGGTATAATTGGCCTCATGGTCTTGACATGTTGATATAGTATAGCTACATATGTACTCCAGATATTTCACACTGAGAGAAAAAAAAGTAAGCAATATATATATATATTTAAGTTGCTCAATCGTGTCTGACTCTTTGCGACCACATGGACTATAGCCTACTAGCCTCCTCCATCCATGGGGTTTTCCAGGCAAGAGTACTACTTATGGCTAATTTGGGAATTTACAAATAAATAAAGTAATCTCATTTTGAAAGCTATCCTTGAAAGCTACTTTATAATTTTTGCATTTGCTCCAAAGTACAAAGGTAGTTTGCTNCTCTTTGCGACCACATGGACTATAGCCTACTAGCCTCCTCCATCCATGGGGTTTTCCAGGCAAGAGTACTACTTATGGCTAATTTGGGAATTTACAAATAAATAAAGTAATCTCATTTTGAAAGCTATCCTTGAAAGCTACTTTATAATTTTTGCATTTGCTCCAAAGTACAAAGGTAGTTTGCTTTGAAAATATAATAGTGAATGCTCAAACTGTGATTAAACCATTAACTCACAGTATTTAAACATAGAACTTTTCTCATTTCTGCCTTGAGAATGTTCATGTCAAAAGAAAATGGTCTGTTTGTTGAACAGATTCCTCATTTTGAAAAGGTGATAAAACACAGATGAAGCCATATCTCTGGAAATCCTTCTCTTTTTGAAAATCTAAATTACAGAGCAGTAACTTAACTTTTTATCAATTTGCTCAGCAGAAACTTCTACTTGGATTTGGAAAAGTAGGGCCTGTTTGAATATTACCTTTCTAATTCTTTCTGGGAGTCACTCCTTGTAACCACGTGTATTCTTAATGTCCTATAGGTGGTTCTTCCTTCGCTAGCCTGTCTGAGGATAGCAGTTTATGAAGAAGGAGGTAAATTTATTGGTCACCGGATCTTGCCAGTACAAGCAATTCGGCCAGGTATGGATAGCATTGTGGGAAACTTTTTATCAAAGTTGTAAAGAAAATCATCACTGCCTTATAAGAGTATTAAAGAACGATGTAGGAGGCTATTTGTTGTTTTGGTGTTTCGCTCTGTAAAGAGGATTATAGGATTATATATTTAAACCTGGCAATATTATGTTTTTGTGATACGCTATGACTACTAGGCCAGTCAACTCTTGCCAGATGTTATGTGTAACAAACTACCTGAAAATTAAAAGGGTTATAAAAGGTGTTTCATCTTCATGCTCACAGGTCTGTGGAGTAGTAGGGCTTGGTGAGGTTTGGCTATGCAACTGTGCTTGAGGCTGTGGGTTTCCCATACCTGCTCACTCAGGGGCTCCAGGTGAAGAAGCAGTTGCACTCCCAGGCATCTCACGGCAGCCCAGTGGGATACACGCTTGTGTCTGCAAGTGCATATGAAGCCTCTGCTTGTACACATCACTAACATCCCATTGTCCAAACAGGCTAACCCCCCAATCAAGAAGTCATATACAGGGTACAAATTTGGACTGATAATTTATCTATGACACACGGTTTCAAATTCTATCTTGTGGAGAAAAACATGGTTGGAAAAAAATCAGAGTCAACATTATTTTTCTGTTTGATGAGAAAAATAATACCCTGTCACTCAAGAGCATGTGATTAAGATGAGGTAGGAGTAAGCTGTTGGTCATCCAGAGTCACCTGAAATAAGTACTCCGGTCGAGTAGATGTTCTGCGTTAAAGGAAACTGTGATCCACAGTATCATGTCACCCCCCAGGCTACCACTACATCTGTCTGAGGAACGAGAGGAACCAGCCTCTGATGCTGCCAGCCCTCTTTGTCTACATAGAGGTGAAGGACTATGTCCCAGACACATATGCAGGTAAACCCCCTAACCTGGAAGGGTATCACCATCTGGGGTCATCCATATTTTTGTGACTCAGTGGAAAGAAAACTGGACTAAACAAAGGCAAGAGAGTCTGACCTCAGAATCACCTCTGTTTGTATGCATGTTTAGAAGTAAATTCATCAAACCTTTGTGAATAAATTTTAGTTTAAATCTCAACAAATTATTGAGCATTTTTATCCATTGGTAATATTATTCTCATGAGTTCAGTACTTTCTAACCAATGCTACCTGATACTACACAGTCTATCTAGGTTTGTGCAGTGAATTTGCCTTCAGCTAGTTTTAGGATCCTGACCCTTTCTATGAGTGAAATCTTAAACTATAGAAATTAACTTATGGTGATGTCAGCCTGGAATCATACATTTAAATGCTTGTGGTGCCAAGGTACCTGAGTGGAAGATCCTGGAAAGTGGTGGAGACTATGGCAGTCTTGGAGCGGGTATCCAAGCATCATGGAGCATCATGTTCAAATGATACCCATCATGTTCAAATGATACCCATATTGCCAAATCATTGGGTTGTTTCAACAGTCTGTAAAGCAGTCTTTTTATGGGAAATGTCTCCCCTGTGAATCACCAGTGTGGGAAACAGGACAAATTTGTGAGCCATCTCGGAATTGGATGAAATGCTCAAATAAAACTTAAAAATTTGGAGCACTGGCACATCCTGAGTTGGAGCTTGTCCAGTTTGACTCAGAGATGAGCTTTGAGTTCTCTCTTCCTGAGGTTCAGCCGGTGGACTCTTGTCCATTTCCAAAGTGTTGGCTAGATAAGTAGACAGTTGTATGGGTAGACGGAAAGATGGAAGATGGATGGTGAATCAGTAAATGGATGGACAAGTAGAGAGATGATGAACAAATACATGGATGGATGGATGGAGGGAGGGAGGGATAGATTGATGGATGGTGGATAATCAGTATCTCCAGGACCATCAATCTAAAATGCCTCTTTCCTATTTAGACGTGATTGAAGCTTTGTCAAATCCAATCCGATATGTCAACCTGATGGAGCAGAGAGCTAAACAACTGGCTGCTTTGACTCTGGAAGATGAAGAAGAAGTGAAGAAAGAGGTGAGAGGGTTGTTCTAGGCTTGTGCGTGGCGTGAAGCATGATTTCCGAATCTTGTTGCAAGCTTTTCCTACATAACTTCACCCTCAGGAAAGGAAAAGAGAACACTGGAAAACCACTTTGGTGGAGTTCAGCCTCATCTCCCAAAACATCTAGAAGATACCCTGAATTTTTCATATTTCATTTTCTTTTGGCATTCTGTGGCCACGACCAGCACCTTCTTTTGTGACCACATTAAACAGTAGGCATATTTGNGTAGAATTTTAGGTCAACATGACTTTTGTTTCTTGTCTAAAATTATGGTCATAAGGATTTTCAGTAAATGTATAATGTTGGTTACATGCAAATAATATTTGAACATTTTCAGTTTTAGAGATAATTTTAGAAGCATTGAATCGCATAAATTTCACATTGAATCGCATAAATTTCACATGGTCCTGTAGAAAATACATTTATTTTTTCCTTTGAAATGTCTAAACCCGTAACTGACCTCATTTCTAAAGCTCAAGAAGAAAAATTATTTGCCCTTACCATATAATGCTGGGAGAAAAAATGGCATTTCACACCTTTGAACACCAGCATGCCCTTTATCTTATCTTGTAACAATGTAAGTTTGTTTGAACAAGGCCACTGAAAAGAAGTAACTATGGTTTTCTCAAAAGAAAATTCTATCTAGGACATGGCAGACACTGGAGACACTATTTTAGCAGCAAAGGCTTTTTTAGTATAATCCTTTTAACTTGGTAGTTATAAAGGTCATTTCTATTTGAAAATGAAAGACATTATTGAACTACAAAATATTCCCAGAATTGTAATAGTCTAATAAATTATCTTCATAAGTAATTGGCAAACCGAAAAAGTAGGAAATTTTAAAATTCCCCCATTGCTTTGAACAATAGACATTTGTTTCAGATCATGTGAAAAAAATATATATATAGTTACATATATATATAATTCCAGTATATAATTGGAAATTAAAGAATAATAGATTTGAGTTGCTGAATTTATTTTGTCTCTTTTAGTCATAAATCAGGATCGTGGGTGAATAAAGTCGTAGGAAGTTACCTAATCTGAGTCATTACTAAGGCTTTATAATATTTTTAGTTACTTCTCTAAATAAAATGGTGTATAAACATTTTAAAACATAATAAAGAAACAGAAAGGCCTCTCAGTAATCTTTTTCTATGAAAGTGTAGTATTCCTTTACAAAAGTTCTTAATTAAAGATAAATTTTCCATAGCTCCACTAGTTTAATGTGGTTATTAGAGATGACTAATGAGCTCAGATGGTAAAGTGTCTACCTACAACACAAAGGACCTGGGTTCAATCCCTGGGTTGGGAAGATCCTCTGGAGAAGGATATGGCAACCCACTCCAGTACTCTTGCCTAGAAAATCCCATGGACAGAGGAGTGTGGTAGGCTACAGTCCATGGGGTCACAAAGAGTCAGACATGACTGAGGAACGTCACTAGTGAGATATCAGTAGCCCCTTTATTTTCTATTTTTCAAAATATTAGAATAAAGAGAATAAAGTAAGTATCCAGTGGCTTGACTGCAAAATACTATGTGATATTCCAAATGCACTATTTGAACATGACTTCTCTTTAGCACAAGGAATGAAGAAATATTTTACTGAGTGTTTACTGTGAACTTGGCACCATTCTGAGCCTTTTCATCTATTAACACACATTAAGTCCTAAAATGTTCATGTTTCTTGCTGCTAAGTCACTTCAGTCGTGTCTGACTCTGTGCGACCCCATAGACGGCACCAGGTTCCCCCGTCCCTGGGATTCTCCAGGCAAGAACACTGGAATGGGTTGCCATTACCTTCTCCAATACATGAAAGTGAAAAGTGAAAGTTAAGTCACTCAGTCATGTCTGACCCTCAGCGACCCCATGGACTGCAGCCTTCCAGGCTCCTCCGTCCAGGGGTTTTCCAGGCAAGAGTACTGGAGTGGGGTGCCATTGCCTTCTCCTCATGTTTCTTAACGATTATTATTATTCCTATTTAACAGATGAAGAAACTGAGGCACTGACTAATTCTATTCCTTGCCCAGTGCCACACAAATACTAAGGAGCAGAACTGAGATTTTAATCCAAGCAATCTGGCTCCAGAACTCACGTGCTACATCAACACTGCTGGAAGTTTATGTGCAGGCCAGGGCGTCATGACAACATGCTGACCCTGATTTAGTGTGTCTGGGCTGGGATGTGAGCCTCGGCATCTCTGACAAGCCCCAGCTAAGGGGATAGCATCGTTGCATGGCTCACACCTTGAGTAGCAAAGGTCAATACTACACCACATCATACTACCTCAATAACAAAACTGTAGTTTTCTACTAACCTTTAATAAGGACTAGCCCTTATTCATCTTTCTGGACCCTTTAGCAGGCCACCTGGAAGACTGAGCACAGAATATAAGACATTTACCTTAAATAGTAATACTTTGAATTCAGCTTTCTGTTGAATCAAATGTTAAGATTTCTTCCTTTAAATCACTGGATATTATGAGCACTTAACTCATCAAAGAGTTAGGTTTATACATGTGGGATCCGTTAGGTTAATCTGTACACGGCCTGCTAGCCACTGTCATCTGTGTGTGCACCATACAGGTGACGTGTGTGAGTGGTCTTCACGTCCTTTTAACGTTGAAAGAGAAAGCTATTTGCTAATACTCAAATTTCAGTTATTCCAAGAGGCCTACTTTTTTAGTTTTCTCACCCATGCTCTTATAAGTGAGCTGAAATTTATCTAAAACCATTTAGTTCTCAGTTCTGTGTGTGGCACAGTGGGCATCTTCAATGGGTTTAATTATTCAAGACGAAAAATATCCTATGGTCTGGTGTGAATTTTGACAGTAAAATAATCCAATAGCAAAAAGTCCAACGTGGTGCTCTCAAAAAGTTATAGTGTTTAAACTCAATAAGGCATTGGATGTCATTTAAGTTATCCAAGATGGAAGCTTGACACTTTATCCACTATTTAAGAATTTGGCACTAATTTTTTTTAAAAAATGATAGTTTTTCACTCTGCTTTAGAGCAAAACTTCTCAAATTTTAATCTGCATACAGATCTTGCTATCATGCAAATTCAGATTTAATAGGTCTGGAGCAGGTCACAAAATTATGCATTTCTGAGAAGCTTCCAGGTGATGCCCATGCCACTGTGGACCATACTTTGAGTAGTAGAGCTCTCAGACTTTAGTATTATTGTGAATCAGGATCACCTGGATGGCTCCTAGAACCACAGATTACTGGGCCTGCCCCCAGCGTTTCTGGTTCAGCAGATCTGGGACTGACCAAGAACTGGCATTCTGACAAGTCTGCAGTGATGCTAATGCTGCCGGTCCAGGGGCCACACGTTGAGAACCATTGGCTTGGAGCCCTACGTCTGTCTCTCAAGCACATGGCTCTCCCCACATGGAATCAAAATGAAATTACAAAGTCAAGAATTCTTTGCATTCTCAACTGTCGTCTGGAAACTGGGAAGGGTGACAGGAAAAACTCTTCTTGGGGAATTGCCCAGAATCTGTTCTTTTTTGGTAATTGGAGGATACTTGTTTCACAATGCTGTGTTGACTGCTGCCATACAACAATGTGAATCAGCCACAAGCATACACGTTTCCCTTCCACACACCCCATCCCACCCTCTGTGTCATCACAGAGCCAGAATATGCTCTGTGAGTGATAGGCCATAGTCATCGCCATATGATTTCACTTAATTAATATGAAAGACACACAAAAATGAATGTGAAGGGTGGTTGGTCCATGACTTCTTTAAAGGAGAAATCCATGATTTCTGCCTGACTCAAAGAGTTTGTTTCTGCTGATTTCTTTGGAGACTATATCAAAATATTTCCAAAACAAAATACTCAGCAGAGCTATGTCCTGTCACCATTTAATCTCCTCTTAAATAAATTATTGCAACTATGAATTAAATGCAGAGTCTCTAGCCACAGACAACAGGAAGAGCAGCATCTTCATATTTTTCACTTATTGATTCATTCATTCAAAAAATATCTTTTTATCATAACATTTAAGTGGTTCTTTAATTTCAGGACTCTGTCACTAATACTTCATTTATTGATTATACGTGAGGAGGAAACAAACTGGATTTCTTCATGCATTCATTTTAATAAAAATTGTTTTTTTTAACACACTGTGTCAGTTTCTATACTGGGCAATATAGATATATAATTATTAGAAAAATCAGATGCTTTTATAGTCCTTACAGTCTGGAGAAAGAAACTGACTTTAATTAAAATTCACACATAGGCATGTAACTTGCAAGCTGTCACTAAGGCTTCAACAAAGAGATACCTCGTGAATGCTGATGATTTCTTTGTATGACGATGACACATATGATGAAAAAAAGTGAAATCAACAAATGAATTTACTTAGCTCCTTAAAGCTGTCTTTTGCTTCTAACTCACTCTGATGGACTCTTAAAAAGATAGAGTCTTTGTCATAACGTGTTATAAAGATTTTCAAACGTGCACTAATGTTGAAAGAATTATACAAAGAGCGCCCATATATCAGTCACCTGGATTCCACAATTCCAATTTTGATGCATTTTCTTTATCACATATATATCCATCTATATGTGGATATATAGATCACATATATAACCCCTCTATTCTTTCATTATTCCATCTGACTTTTGATGCATTTAAAAGTAGGCTGCAAATATTAACATGCATCATCCCTCAGTGCTTTAGAACACATACATTAGGGTACAGGTTTTAGAAATGTGGGGCAGATACATGATCTAATTTCACTCAGGTAATATAAACTTAAGGTACCAATTGTACAGGTGTCTAAGAAAGCTCTTTGTTAAGGGAAAGGCTGGTTTTGATGTAGCCACTTCCACTGCCTGAATTAATCCTGAGTGGACTAGATCTCTACGTGGTGAAATTATGAGCCTTGACCTAAATATTCTGGAGACACTAATGACTTTGCCCTTGCCGTCACCCATCTGGCATCTGAATGAAGACAGTATTATCCTAACAATGACATGGAAGGCACTGTGCTTTTTGAAAATTTTTTTAATTAATTGATTTATTTTAATTGGAGGCTAATTACTTTTGTATTTTTAGTTGACTCAAGCAGAACACCAACATCACCAATAGCCCAGTCACACATCTGGTATTTGGAAAACCTTTTACTTTACCATAAGAACCTCCTCACTAAATTCCCTAAATCCTAATTCTCTATTGCTTCATCGTTAGACCCAATTTTTAATGCCTGGGACTGAAGTCTTTTTAGCTAACATTCCATGTAGCCTTTCTGCCTTCTCTAAAACTTGTGAAAATGGTCTTTCTAGTTATATTTTTTGCTGATCCACTTATGTTATATTTTAAGGCTTTTCTGTTCATATTGGAAATAGGAAGGATAAAATTTTTTTTTTATAAAATCTTGGCTTTAAAGACATCTACTATTTCATGTTTTGAAAGAAAAATAGTATAATGCTTCCACTTGGCCACTGGAGCTGTAACTCATTTTTCTCTACTCATCTAAGCAAACTTTAGTGCCACTGAAATAAACTTCTGAAACTTCTTTCCTTGAAAATTTAATTGGATCCCAAGAGTCTTGCCATTAAATTGAGAAAATATTTCTAGTTCTTTTGTTTCTATTGTAATTTCCAGTGCAATGAGAAAGGATTGCAGGTTTATTTTATTCTAACTCATGAAAAAGAATATTTGGACTTCGGAGAAATAAAGTCACAAGTATTGCCTTCCACTTACGCTTGTGAGTGGAGCAAGGGATCTGGTTTTTGCATTTCATCTCATGTGAATTATTAAATCTTTAAATGATATTAGAAATTATAGTATTGTATTGGGCTCCCCCCAATTCTTTAGCTGCTTTATTTAACTCATTTTTAATACACAAACGATTTTTTAGTGCAACAGAGTAAGCTCTTTGAGAATAATGTTTACATTTATACATCTCTGTATCTCATCAATAGACTAAGTTACTTTTATGGTTGCTTAAGTTGCTCTTATCAGAATAGAGGGTGAACTAATGCAGTAGAAAAACCTAGACTTTAGACTGTAACATATATTCAAACATTAATGCCCCTGTTAACAATGTGACTTCCAGCAAGTTACTAATGACTTTTAACAAAGTCTTTAGTAAAAACACTTACTATGACCAACCTAGATAGCATATTGAAAAGCAGAGACATTACTTTGCCAACAAAGGTCCATCTAGTCAAGGCTATGGTTTTCCCAGTGGTCATGTATGGATGTGAGAGTTGGACTGTGAAGAAAGCTGAGTGCTGAAGAATTGATGC
This sequence comes from Neotragus moschatus, assembly GCA_006410615.1. NCBI lineage: Eukaryota > Metazoa > Chordata > Mammalia > Artiodactyla > Bovidae > Neotragus > Neotragus moschatus. The sequence continues at coordinate 708,322 of SJYA01001810.1, forward strand.
TTTTGAACTGTGGTGTAGGAGAAGACTCTTGAGAGTCCCTTGGACTGCAAGGAGATCCAACCAGTCCATTCTGAAGGAGATCAGCCCTGGGTGTTCTTTGGAAGGAAAGATGCTAAAGCTGAAACTCCAGTACTTTGGCCACCTCATGCGAAGAGTTGACTCATGGGAAAAGACTCTGATGCTGGGAGGGATTGGGGGCAGGAGGAAAAGGGGACGACAGAGGATGAGATGGCTGGATGGCATCACTGACTCGTTGGATGTGAGTTTGAGTGAACTCCGGGAGCTGGTGATGGACAGGGATGCCTGGCATGCTGCGATTCATGGGGTCACAAAGAGTCGGACACGACTGAGTGACTGAACTAAACTGAACTGAATGCCCCTGATGGTTTGAGCAAGCTCTGGGAGATGGTGAAGGACAGGGAAGCCTGCGTGCTTCAGCCCACGGGATCGCAGTCGGACACGACTGAGCGACTGAACAACTAATCTCTGCCGTCTGATGGAGTTGAGTGACTGCCCTCCCTGCTGGCTGAGATGAAGCTGGCATGTGTGACAGTGTCTGGCACACGGTGAATCTCTGCCGTCTGATGGAGTTGAGTGACTGCTTTCCCTGCTGGCTGAGATGAAGCTGGCATGTGTGACAGTGTCTGGCACACAGTGATCTACAGTTGCTTCTACCGTCAGTCTTCATCAGGGAGATGCCAGTTCAAATCTGTATATACTGTCCTTCGTTAGCAACATATTTTAAGCATCAGTCTGATGCTTATGCCACTATAAATTCTCACGAAGCTTATAATCAGTTTCCAGGAAACCCTAAGAGGTCTCTGATCAGCGAAGGTCTACACAGGGGGCCCAGAGTCCTTAGCGTTCAGTGTTCTGCCCTTTGCTGGCCCCATGAGGAAAGTGGGCGGGGACCGCAGGCAGGTGGCCCCGCCCACTCGGCTTCCAGCCGTCTTGTGGGCCCACAGCTGATTCCGACCGATTGAAATCTGGGCGAGCTCACTCCTCCGAGCGCAGAGCCCAGGTGCGCAGCTTCTCAGCCAAATGCACTCTGAAGATGAGCTTTGTTTGGCTTCTCGGTGGTTTTAAAATGGGAGACACCTGACAAAAATGCAGTTTTCCAACTTTCCTGGAAGCCCGGGCTGAAAGCAGTCGCTGCTCTGAGCGGCTCCTTCTCCAGGTCTGGGCACAGCCTCGCTTTGCCCTGTGGCATTCCATCTCGTCTGCTTTGCTCATTGCCATCATTTCTATCCACTGCTTGTTACATGCGAGGGGCCCCACGTGAGCCTGGGATTATGTATGCGATGCAGCCTGCCCTGCCTGGAGCAGGACCCCCGGACCAAGCGTTTATCCAGAGCTTGCCCCAAATCCAGCTCCAGGCTTTGACGATCTCTTGATCCTCAGTTGTAACTACAAAACTTTTGTCAGTTATATTTCCTCAACGTTAATCTGCTTAAAAAAAAAAAATCTGTTTATTTTTCAGCTGTGCTGAGTCTTCCTTGCTGCACTCGGGCTTTCTCTAGTTGCAAGGGGTGGGGGCTTCGCTTTGTTGTCCTGTGTCTGCGACCCACTGCGGTGGCTTCCCCAGAGCACCAGCTCCTGGGGGCTTGAGCTCAGTCGTTGCGGTGCACAGGCTTAGTTGCTCCAAGGAATAAGAAATCTTCCTAGATCAGGGATCCAACCAGTGTCCCTACAACTGCAAGGTGGATTCTTAAGGGAAAGACAACATGTATCTGCTTTTTAAAAAATGTCTTTGAATTCATACATTATATCAGTTTCTGGAATGTAAGGGCTTTGGACACACCCTTGATAAGCAGGTTTCTATTTCCTGCATCTGAACTAGAGTTAATGATTGAACTTGATTTCCCAAGGGCACACATCTCCATGGAGTACCTGCAAACTGGATACAGGTGAAATAACCTTCTGCGTTTATTTTGAAAATGCCCCTGACATTCCTAATTGCCAAAAAGCAGCCACACGTGATTGCCTTCATGGAAACTGAATTTCTACCACCTCCATTCTTTGCTCCATCAAAATTGTCCCTCTTCCCTGTCTTCCTCCAGACAGCTGGTATCAGCCAGCTGTCATACCGGAAAGAATCTAGTTTATTTCCCACATGGTTCCAGAAACATCCCCGGATATAAATGGGTTGCAGATTGCCCATGGAACAGAGCACCTTCTGTCCCTACTTCCCAGGTGGCTGAGTTTAATGACTGTGGAGACCCCCTACAACTGGGAGGCGGAAAAGTTTCCCTCACAGTATTCAAGTCAGAGGACAAAGTTGGGGGTAACTTTGCTGAAGACCCAGTCCTCTTTCCAGCACTCCCTTTACTTCAGCTCTCTTCTGTGCAATGTAAATACACTTTCTTTAGGAATTTTGTGGCCAAACATCTCTGATAGTTCATTCTTCTCAAGTGTCTCCTGCAAACCCAGTGACTACAGGACCAAGGCAGGTAAATGAGTAAGATGGAATTGTGCTAAAGGAGCAGAAACTCCTCTGTTCTCACCCAGATTGAGATTGCAGGTCCAGTGGTGCCCTATATGATTTTTCAAGTGAAGGAGGAAATCCATTTTATTAAGGTAAAATCTCCTTCATTTTAAAATCTGGCAACAGTTAGTGAGCATTTCCATGTACTCTAGTGGGCCATAATCCTTCAGGTTGCAGTCTCTTGCTGAACAAAAAATATGCAATCCCCTCCTGGGCATCATGATTCTAACGAGAATTTTCCTGATGGATGTACCTGAATAACACAAACACACCAGAACTTCCCCATTCGGAGCAGCTGTCCTTCAGAAGCCAGCGTTCTGTATCATGAGTTCCACAGGCCTAGGTTCTTGCCTCCCTGCCCCATTGTCACCACTGACTCCAGCTCATCTCTTGCATCTCAGCGTCACAGCTCTGAGCAGAGCAGGCTGTGGTAGGTAAACAGGGACTATTCATCAAATTAAAATAAGTTCACCATCCATCACCAAAAGCAGTGTTGGAACAAGTTTTAAAGATGCTTTGGGAGACAGATTAAAAGCCACTTGTATGGCAAAAACCATTACAATATTGTAAAGTAATTAGCCTCCAATTAAAAGAAATCTTTAAAAAGCCACTTGTTACAATGAGAGTAATTATTTTCATTCTCATCTTACATTTTCTAAAAATGCTATTGTAAGACAACCTGCTTTCTGTAATTACATGACAGAATGTCATAACGTTGGGCTCCAAATGACTTCTGGCCATTTCCTAATTATATTTTTAATGATACTACAAAGTAGAGCATTGGGGTAGCCTCATTGTCAGGAAAATCTGCTCTGAACTCAGAAGGTAATTCTGAGAAAAGAACTGTAGAACCCCAGAAAGCACCACTGAGATGGTATATAATTATGGAAGCAACTGTTTTATTAAGATCAACATTTATTCATCAAACATGAAATGTTTGCTGTGCACTGTGCATAGCAGACTAGCTGCTACAGGGAATGCAGCAGAGATTCCATAGAAAGTCAAAGTGAAGTCGCTCAGTCGTGTCCGACTCTTTGCGACCCTGTGGACCATAGCCTACGAGGCTCCTCCGTCCATGGGATTTTCCAGGCAAGAATACTGGAGTGGGTTGCCATTGCCTTCTCCAGGAGATCTTCCCCACCCAGGGATTGAACCCAGGTCTCCTACGTTGTAGACAGACCGTCTGAGCCACCAGGGAAGTCTCGAGATTTCATAGGTGTTAATGTATTTGTTACTATTATTCATTGGTAGTGTTATACAAGCTTAAATGTTTTGTCTCTTTAACATGCACATATATACTCTGTGCCAGGAATTATTCTAAGCACTTTATAAATAGTAACTTATTTGATTCTCTAAACAACATTACAATGTAGATAATATTATGATCCCCAGTACATATTGAGTTGGCCAAAAAGTTTGAGGTTTTTTTTTTTGTAAGGTGTTTCAAAAAATGCAAATGAACTTCTTGGCCAGTCCAGTACATATCCTCATCAATAAACATGAGAAAACTGAGTGGCAGACAGTTAAGTGACTTGCTTAATAAGTGGCAGGGCCTTATAGCCCAGATAAGTCTGACTCTAAAATCAATGCTTATACCCACTGTCAATTGGTTACTGCTGCATAACAAATAGTCCTCCAATTTAGTGGCTTACAACATCAACTGCTTATTATTGTTCATGAGTCATTTGGTTAGCTGCACAGTTCTGTTGATTTGGACTAGTCTCAGCTCATCTGAGCTGGACTCACTTAAGTTTCCATGGTCAGCCTGGGGCTGCCTGGTCCAGGATGTCCTTGCCTATGTGACTTAGCTCGCCTCCATGTGGATTCTCATGCTCCATGGCTACAGCAGGAGTCTGAGAAAGAGAAGAAACATTTGCACATGGCTTTTCAATCCATTGCTTACATTAAGTTTGCTACTCTTTCCTCTGACCAAAGCAAATCACATGCTCAATTCCACTGTCCGTGTCAGAGGACACACTCAAGGGCCAGAACACAGGAAGGCATAGATATTGGGGCTTTAATACAACTAACCTACCACAATCATGGTTCAATACCATGCTGTTTTTACCCTGCTTTCCACAGTTTCAAATGTGATATTTCAGAGACCAGATGAGTTGTGGAAATGACATCAAATGTACCTTCATGGGTTTCAGAAGGTAACAAAAGACCAGTAAGAAGTGTGGAAAATGAAAATATGTCTATGATTTTAGGCTGATCCTGGGGAAGCACCATCAGAAGCACCGAGTGAAGCCAGGCCAACTCCAGCAGAAAATGGGGTGAATCACACGACATCCCTGACACCCAAACCACCCTCCCAGGCTCTGCACAGCCAACCAGCTCCAGGTAAACCTTTGAGGAAAGAGCTGCAATACGTAACCAGCAGCCTGTAGTGTGTCCACACTAAAAGTGGGCAGCATGACTGAGTTAGCATCATCAGGCGAGAGAGACACGTGGGCTTAGAAGGCTGTCCAGAAGTGTTTGCTGACAGATGAATAACAGAAGGAAGGGAGGGAGAGAGGAGGGAAAGAAGGACTCGTAAGTCCTTTCTATGAACTCGTAAGTGCTCATCTGGCTCTGCTGGTAACTTGTGAAACCAAAACAAAATATCACCCAGATTCCCCATGTCTTTATTTAGTGATGGATGTTGGGCCATCTGCTGGCAGGGTATGTGAGGGGATCTTCAAACACCTTATGCTTTATGCTTTAGAAGTACATTCTTAGCTCTGCGTCACTCAATTAAGTCTCTGCCAAGAATTCCTTCCCGTCTTTCTCCAACTCACTTTTCACTAATTTTAAGTGCCAGCCACGTGCTGAACATGCTCAGCCCTTCATATGGATTGTCTCATTTCACTCTCAGACCAGGCCTCTGAGGGCTGATTCCACCATCGTCCCCATAGTAAAGATGAATAAATTGCAGTTTTAATTTGCAGAAATAAGCTACTTCTTGAAGGCCACGTTGCTAATATAGAGTGAAGGCAAAACTGACACCATTCTCCATGATCCTAAAATTCTTCCCTTTAGCTCCTCTGCTCCTACTGAGGCCATTAAGAAAGGAGATTGTTGAGATTAATAATATTAAGGAGTGACTTAAGTATAAACAAGACGTGATATTTTCAAATGAAGATTTTATATACCAAATACAAACACTCTGTGTTTCTAGAATATGAATAAGTCATTTAAATAGCAAATAACCTTGTGCTTTTGAGAGTAAGAGAAAACTTAGCATTTTAGCATTTGATTTTTTTAACTGGGTGTTTTAGAATCATTTGACTTACAGAATCATTTTTAAAATAACACAGAATACATTACAAAAATGGATCCCTCTTCTCTGGTGGGATCCCTCTCTCTTCTCTTCTCAGAGTCAGACCAGGAAATTAACATTGGCATAATGCCTTGAATTAAACCATAGACTTTGAACTTCACCTGCCTTCCACTACTGTCTTTATTGTTCCAGGTTCCAACTCAGGATCCCGCACTATTTTAATTGCCATGTGTCCTTAGCCTCTTTGGATCTGCAGCACTCCCTCAGTCTGTTCATTTTTCCATGCCCTGTGCACTTTTAGAGTGCTGGTCCATTATTTTGTAGACGGCCCTCAATTTTTATTGGCCTGATGTTTTCTCACGGTTAGATTGGAGGTGTGCGTTTGTGACAGGAACATCACAGAAGCAATGCTGTTCTCAGAGCATCATGTTAGGAACACCTGATGTTGCTGTACCTCATGTTGGGTCACTTGGTTAAGGTGCCACCTGCCTGATTCCTCCACTTAGAGTTGTACTTTTCTCCTTTATAGTTAATAAATATCCTGGGGGAGAGATTTCAAGACCATGAGACTATCCTGTTTCTCCTTAAACTTTTGACCAGTGACTTTGGCACCCAATAGGTCTTGCCTACAACCTTGTTCCTGCCCGCTGACCTACCAGTGGTCTTTGTAAAAGACCACTTGTCACTCCTGATTTTGCCAGAAGGTGGCAGTAGCATTATCAAAACCGAATTTGTTGACAGTTTTGATTCAAAGTGGAGAGATGTCCTTTCTCTCTATAAATGGAACATATAGGTTCACATTTAATTTGTTTGACCCAAAATTACAAAATTAAGACATTTCTTAGAACGTTTTTAGGATAATTTTCTTCAGGAACTTGTAATCTGTAATAAAGAAACTTAGAGACCAGAGCCAAACATTATTTTACAGGAAGAAGATAACTTTAAAAGTTATAGGAGGCTATTTATTTTGTCTTTTTATTTTAGGTTCTGTAAAGGCACCTGCCAAAACAGAAGATCTTATTCAGAGTGTTTTAACAGGTAAATACCATCTCCCCCCTCTATGGATTTAGGCACCTGAATATTACACAGTGTAAGTATTTAGAAGGGAGGAAATTTTATCTTTGAAATATAACATGATTGGTATTTCTTTTCTAAAACCATCTACAGATATATCCTGGTCCAACTCATGTTACATAATGTAATCACAGAGAAGTAACCATACTTGGCAGATAGGACCTTATTGATATAAAAAATAACATACTTTCATATATTTTGGAATCAAGGAATAGTTTCTTGTTGGAAATGTGGCCCAATGAACAGGAATGCAGTCTTCCTGAAGTACCCACAATAAAGCGTGGTTTAGAAATGCAGAATATGGACTATTAGCATAGAACACACGGTGTTTAAGAATCATGATACAGTTTGAAACTACTTTCTAGTCAGTAAGTTTCTTAAACTAGTAGGACTAAAAATGGTATGAGCTTTCTTTAATAAAGTGAGCAGTGTGTAGCAGTAGGTAGCATGTTGGCCCGATATACAACAGAAATGGACACTGAAAGCAGAACTACGGGTCAGAAGCCCAAACCATAAACAACCCAAATACCCATAACCAAGACAGTGGGTAAATAAATTGTGGTTTAGTGAGAGAATATAATAGAATTCATCTGTAGATATAAACTACAATTACACAGAACTACATGGATAAAATTTATAAGCATAATGTTGGAGAAAGGAGAACAGGCACAAAAGAGCACATTCTTTATGATCCCAGCTACCTAAAGTTCAAAAACAGGCAAAAGTAATTTGTGTCCTTAGAAACAAGGATTTGGATTCTACATGGAGGGTGCAAGGGCAGGAGTCACAAAGAGGCTTCTGAGGTCGGATAATATCCTGATTTGGGTCTAAGTGGTGGCTATTGAAGCCTGTTCACTTTGTGAAAATTGAAAGGAATGTGTATTTATGATTTCACCAAAATAACACATAAAATATGCATCAAAAATTATTTTAGGGATGTATGAAAAGAAAACGTGTGTATAGACTTCGTTCCATGAGAAACAATAAAGTGTTCGCACATAAAACGAGAGAAAAAAATAAATCAGAGCATGACTGCAATATTATTTAAAAACACACCATGGCATAGATGAAAAGTGGGTATTTATATCGATATATTAGCAGTGATTATATCAGGGTGGTTGCTTATGAGTGCTATCTATTTCCTTATATAAATGGACATTTTCTTTATGTTTAAGGACATAGTCAAAAAGTAGCTTTTTATCCACAGATTTTTTTAAAAAATAGTACTTTCAGTGGGATTGTTTTTAATCATAAGTTGGAACACCTGGAACCTTGTTCCTAAACGTGCCATAGCTGACACATTGCACATCATTTTTTAAAGAGGTGGGGTTGAATGTGTCACCAAAACAGCAGTGATTCCTTAGGATTATAAATTTTAACATAATAAGTCATTATGCAACCATAATGAGTCCACTCGGGCCTGAGGGAAACCATTAAATAAATGGACCTGTTTCTCTCCCTGCCCTCCTTCTCAAAAGGAATTGAATGTCAGGAGAATAGACCCATTATTAAAGGGAAGCATATTTCAATTCCTTAAAGACTGTAGCATTTAAGAACGTAAATTATTACTCTGATATCAATGTTTATCCACTAGACATTCCATTTTCTATTTAGGTCTGTTGTTATTCATGGCATATATTATATCTGAATCTCTTGACAGTGCTAAATATTTATAATAACTTATTTTTGTTCCCAGAAGTAGAAAGTTCACATCAAAGGATTGGAAACATGTGAGCCATGACTTAATCCAGGTCTAAGTAAAGGATAATTCATTGAATTTAAGGCACCAACCATTTTCAGATATCCCGTTACTCATGGAGTGCCAAAAAGGAAAAGCACCAACAAACTGTGACTGTTCATTGACTATTTGATGCATCTTAGTTTTAGAAAAATTAACATATTTTTAAGGGCATGTTCGAAAAATGATTAAATAAATCAATAAAATGCAGACTGTTTTAAGACCGAGCTCTGTCACATTGAGTGTTTTCTTAGCATTAAACAAAGCACTATGTAGTCATGTACGCGACCACTAACGTCATGGTGCTTTTGGGCAAATCACAGTAAGGACCTTCCTTCATCTTACTGATTTATACTGGAGCAATGTGAGAAACACACAAACCTACCATGTCCATCCTGTGAATAGTGCCCCTGAGAAATGGTGCTCAAGAACCTGTACAAACATTTGTTAAGCCAGAATCTGTTAAAAACTGCATTAATTCTTTCATTTCATCATCACCATAACAACCTTAAGAAATAGACATCGTGTGATCCTTAAAGTGAATCCTTCTGGTGCCCACCCAAGTTGCCTCTACCCTCTGGTGCACCCAGTTCCCAGCTGTAGTGAACGATGGTTACTAACAGCTCAGAACTTCCTCTGCTTTTGAAAACGGCCTTCATGGAAGGCACACTGATTGCGAGGAGGGATTTCTCACCTGAGAAATATCTAGCTGCTGTGTCAGGTACTGGATCATGCAGCATGTCTCAGTATATCTCTTTGAGCTACTTGGTACACAGTTGTGTCTCTGATGATGTTCTAGGCATCAAAGATTTGTATCAAAGCAGGTGTAGTATTATTTGCAAACATTAGCAAACCACACGGAGAAGGCAATGGCAACTCACTCCAGTACTCTTGCCTGGCAAATCCCATGGATGGAGAAGCCTGGAAGGCTGCAGTCCATGGGGTCGGCTAGGAGTCAGACATGACTGAGTGACTTCACTTTCACTTTTCACTTTCATGCATTGGAGAAGGAAATGGCAACCCACTCCAGTGTTCTTACCTGGAGAACCCCAGGGACGAGGGAACCTGATGGGCTGCTGCCTCTGGGGTCGCACAGAGTTGGACAAGACCGAAGCAACTTAGCAGCAGCAGCAAACCACAGGGAGAGATGAAGATTGTGTAGGAGGTCTTTCATTAAAAGAAAGAAAATTGCCCCCAGTGAAAGGAAGCCCCCTCTACAGGGAGCTTATGCCTCTCCCACTGACATTGCCAAGTATGTTGCTTCAAGGTGAAACTGACCCTGTAGTACAGTTCACAGCTGCAGAGCGCCCCCAGGGTCAGGCAGAAGCAGACCCCGGCCGAGACCGCATCAGCTGCTGCTGTACCTAATGCCCTCACTCCCTTCCTGGAGGCCCCGCGATAGATCACACAGAGCCTTGGGCTGTTTCTGGGGAACCCGAACGTTTAAAAAACTTACCAGTAAAGAAACTGAGTCTGAGAAATGTGGTAACATAGTCGCAAAGTTAGCAAGCAATAGCCAGCAGCTGGGAGCACCGTCCAACCTCCAAGCCCTGCCCTCCAGTTGGTGGGCCGGGGTCAGACAGATAACTGCTCAGCAGCCACGGCTCTGCCCACCCAGCCCTCCTACCCTCTCAGCTCTCATACCCATTTGTTGCAGAAGTAGAAGCGCAGACGATTGAAGAGCTGAAGCAGCAGAAGTCGTTTGTGAAACTTCAAAAGAAGCACTACAAGGAAATGAAAGACCTGGTTAAGAGACACCACAAGAAAACCACCGACCTCCTCAAAGAGCACACTACAAAATACAATGAAATCCAGAATGACTACTTGAGAAGGAGAGCAGCTCTGGAAAAGACAGCCAAAAAGGACAATAAGAAAAAGTAAGTTGAATGGGTATTTTTTTGTTTGTTTTATAGTATGAAGGAAGAGAGTCATTTGCATAGATTTTCAATGGTTTTTTTAATGGACAAACTACAGTTTATCTAAATGATTTTCTATTGTTGAACATAAGGGTTGTTTTTTATTATTTGCTATTGCAAGAAATGTAGTGATACATATGTATGGATAAATCTTTCACATATTAATTATTTTCTTAAAATTCTAAAAATGAGATCCCTAGATCAATTTAAAGACATTTCTGTTTCAGTTTGTAGCCATCAGCAAGATATGAAAGTGCAAACTGATCGAGGAAAAATTGATGCTTTTAGTATCTTAATCTGTACTTTGTTAAGTTGAATTTTCGGCATATTTATTGTCAATTTATATTTCTTCCTTTGCAAATTGTCATATGTGGTCTTTACTTGATTTTTTAATTGAAATATTGTTGGCGAATTTTCAGTTTTTGTACCATGTTTTGGATCTATACCACTGCAAGAAGGAAAGCCACCCAACCCCCTCCTCTCTCTACAGCTCTGGTGTTCCCCTCAGTTTACTTTTGCTTGTGAATTTCTTTATTTGACCAGATTTTGAGACTAGATACACAAAAAGTTCTATCCCTGAGTTCTAGCCTGTAGGCCCAAGACCAGCTGGTTGACTAGCCATTTTGCAGCTGATATACAATGCAGGAGACACGAGTTCGACCCCTGGGTCAGCAAGACCCCCTGGAGGAGAGCATGACAAGCCATTTCAGTATTCTTGCTGGGAAAATCCCATGGACAGAGGAACCTGATAGGTTACATACGGTCCATGTTCAAAGCTCAAGATCTGAACATGACTGAAGCAAGTGAGCATGCAACTTGCAACCTGAGGGATATGACATTTTGCTCTGGACTAGAACCTCACTCAAGAGGCAGCTGGTCTTACTGAAAAGAGAATCTCTACTACACGTTGCTGCCCTATCTGAAACCCCCAAACCTCTGTCCAGATAATGCCTTTTCAGGGCCTAAGCCCCACAGCTCCAGGTGCTCAGATAGTGCTGGGGAGAAGCAGCTCTCACATATTCATTCAACCAATAGGGGCATAGCAGTGAACATGACGTATTCAGTTATCACACCAGTGTGCCTAAGATGGCAATGTGGGAAAATATGAGCGCATAAAGACTGAGCCAGGCAGACTGTACCAGGCCTTCCTTTTGCTTCCTTACTCAGGATTCCAATCCTGACGCCAAGTTAGAGAGAGGTAAGAGGCCTTTTCCAGATGCATCTTGTGACATGTTTTAACATGTGCTTAACTTTAAAGCAATCAAGATCTAGTACATGGGCTTTTAAAATCTGCAAAATCATCATTTTTTAGGCCTGGAGCAGCCTTAGAAGCCATCTAGGTGAAGTGCTGTCAATTCTTCAAGGAGGAATCTGAAAACTAAAGGCTTAACATTTACCCACAGTTACAAACAGTTCAGGCAAAGCTTGGCCTAAAACTTCTCCCGAATTTCTATTTTAGTGCTATATATTTAGTCATTTGTTTATTCCTATATTTATTTACTTATAAGTTATATCATGCAAACTTCCAATAGAATACTGAAGTAACTTATCATAGAAGACATAAAAAAAAAATCCTATTAAAGTAGGAAAAAAACCAAAACGTACACACATACACATGCACACAGCCTGTCTACAAGTTGCCAGACCTGCTGCCTCCTGCGTGAGTCACTAGCCACAAACAGTGACCACACTGTAATTAAAGTGTTTTTCAGGTATAAGATACACACCAGAATTCAAAGACTTCACTAAAAAACTCATGTTTCTAAATTAACATATATTGATTTTACTTTAATTCTGTACTGAAATGATCAAGCTATGCAAAAGACATTATTAAAATCTATTTTACTCATTTCTTTTTTCTTCTGAAGATAGCTATGTCAAAAAAATCAAATACATGGCCCATATTATATTTCAACTGGACAGCACTAACCTTTTANAGTGTAAGAGGGTTCCCTTTTCTCCACACCCTCTCCAGCATTGATTGCTTGTAGACTTTTGGATCGCAGTCATTTTAACTGGTGTGAAATGGTACCTCACTGTGGTTTTGATTTGCGTTTCTCTGATAATGAGTGGTATTGAGCGTCTTTTCATGTGTGTGTTTGCCATCTGTATGTCTTCTTTGGAGAAGTATAGTTTCCTGTGCTATACAGTAGTGCTCTGTTGCTTATCCATCCTCTACATAATACTTTGCGTCTACTAATCCTAAGCTCAATCTCTCCCTCTCCCACCTCTTCTTGGCAAACACAAGTCTGTTCTCCGTGTCTGTGAGTCTGTTTCCTAGATAGGTGCGTTTGTGTCATATTTTAGAGTCCATTTATAAGTGATATCATCATATGGTATTTGTCTTTCTCTGACTTAACTTCATTCAGTATGATAATCTCCAAGTCGATCCATTTTGCTGTAGATGGCATTAATTCACTCCGTTGTGGCCAAGTAACTTTTCATTGTATATGTGTATCACATCTTTACCCATTCATCTACAGATGGGCATTTAGGTTGCTTCCCTGTCTTGGCTGCTGTCAGTAGCCAGTGTGCTGCTGCTGTGCTGTGCTGAGTCGCGTCCAACTCTTTGCAACCCCCTGGAGTATACCCTACCAGACTCCTCTGCCCATGGAATTTCCCAGGCAAGAATATTGGGTTTCCTACTCCATGGGGTCTTCCTGATTCAGGGATTGAAACCACGTCTCTTGTGTCTCCTGCACTGGCAGGTAGATTCTTTACCACCACGCCATTTGAGAAGCCCCAGTAGCCAGTAGCCAGTTGCCATTGGCTATGAACACACGGGTTCATGTATCTTTTGAATTATAACTTTGTCCAGATATATGCCCAGGAGTGGTCTTGCTGGCTCACATGGCAAGTCTACTTTTACTTTTTTGAGCAACCGCCAGACAGTTTTCCATAGTGACTGCACCAACTTGCATTTCATTGCATTTCATTGTTGATGGCTTGACACATAATAGGGACGTGATAAATGTTTGGTGACAGATAAATTAAGTGAATCAAGCAATAGAGTAGCCTTGAAAATAAGTTTATGCCAAAAACAAAACAAATGAGTAAGTGTAATAGAAATTAGTGTACCTAGGGTAAATGGATTCTAAGAGGTGTTTATATGTTTTGTTCATTTCATTGCTGGAGGCCTCTCCATGTAAGAGAATTCTGAAGCTTTCTCTGCTGGAAGGTGGTAAACAGTGGATGGTTTAGTCATGACTGTGTGTTAGATGATTCAGGGTAATGCTCTTGTTCTATTACTGGTCTAGCTTGCAGTGATAGTACGTGAAAGAGCAAGTCAGAATCACAAGAGGAGCTTGTCAAAAATCAGATTCCACTTGGTCAGTGTCAACCTGAGCAGGCATCAGAATCACCTGGAGGGTGGTTAACTCACAGATTGTTGGACCCTACGCTGAACTGTCAATTCAGCAAGCCTAGTGTGGGGCTGGCAATTCTGACGCTTCTGGTCCCAGGCCCCCCTTTTGAGACCCACTGCTCTAAACCTAAACACTGGGCTCAAGGATTTATTTTTAAAAGCTCCACATGCTGCTGAGGGGCTGCCTTATTTTTGAATTATTGAAATAAGATCAAGCTGTGAAATTACAGTTGGGTAGAGGTCAGGTTTCCTATAAGCTAGAGATCACCTTACTGGACTTGAGAAAGTACAAGTGAATTTTAACAGGAGAGAATGGCTTCGGGAGCTACAATCTACTACCATTGGTCTTCTCAGCCCCCCATATCTAGGACTCCAGAAATAATAACAATCATAAAAATTAAAGTAGCAACTGTGTATTGAACACTCCCCATGGGACCATACGCTGTGCTAAATCATTTACAGAAAGTATCCAATTTAATCTTCAGAACACTACCAGTTGGTACTTTTGTCAGCCCATTTTGCAGTTTAAAAACTTAAGAGAAATGTAGTGACTTTCCCAAGTTTCCATGATGAACTAAAATAGTTTTTGAACCATAAAGACTAAGCAATGCAGGTGTAATCATTTGGGGTTTCCTCAGAGCACCAGTCCACAGCAGGATGCTTTTCCCAAGAAAAGAAACATGGCTATTCAGAAGAGATATGATGGAATAAGAGGGGATCCTGGGATTCATAGCAGATTCCTGAAATAAAAATCAGGGGTGTGAGTAGAAACAGAAACCCAAACATTCCAGAAAGGCCTCCTGGGGATAAGGAGACTTGAGTTTCAGAAATGAGGTGCAGAAGTCCCAAGAAACAGCTACACAAGCTCAAAGTCCCAGGGGTAATTTTACGTGAGTGTTGACACCGCATCAGATACCACCAGATGGGGCATAAAAAGCTGCTGGACAGACTTTCCCCTGAAGGAGAAGGTTGGCAGGAGCTATAGAAGACCAAGCTGAACTTACAGGCGGGAAAACCCACCGGAAGGGCCATGGAGCAGGAGGGCTGGTGAAACTCCCAGTGTAGGTGGCAATCCCAGAACACATGCTTCTGCCTCCTCCCCAGGAAGGAATGAGTGAGTCCATAGTGAAAGCTTTAAAGGGTTTTCAGAAAAGCAAATGCATATGTCCGAGCCAGTCTGCCCTTTCAGGCCAAATGTATGGAACCTACTTGAAATGCTGCCTCTTTCCCCACTGTGATTGTGGATCTGGGGTTAGAGAATGCCCCAGTGCCTTTGAACACACTTGTGTGGGCCCTTATTAAGAAGGCTAAGATCCAAACTTCTAGGATTTAGAGCAACACGGAGTTTACTTTAAAGCCATTTCAGAGCTTCCTCAATTTATATGACATGTCTTTAGCTGACATGTGGATTAGAACTTTCTATCAACCCCATTTGTAATAACTAGAAATTGTTCTGCCAGGAAGTACTTTGATTGAAAGACACCTGGAAGTGTCAATTCTATCTTTGGTGATGGTTCTGAATGAAAAATGTCCTTTTAGGCTACATGAGACAAATGGAAGTGTAATTAAACAGCAAGTAGGCCGCAGGTAAAAAGGAGTATTTGGGTGAAGAGGAAAATTAAGCAGAAGATATTTTATCTCCTAAAATTGCGTTGGGGATTAAATGCAGATGTAAACCCACAGTTCGAGGATGGAGAAAGAAACCACATCATCTATAAACTCCCTGCCAAATATTCATTACAACTTAAGATCTGCCAGACCCTCTGATAGACACTGGAGATATATCAGCATACACGCAGGGAACATGTACTCTAGTCAGGACACCACTTGAGAAATGAAACCACAGAGATATCAGCAAACTGATAGAGACACAGCTGTGGGAACAATTTGCCTCACCATAAAAATTGATAGACACCAGAAGAATATTCTCAGGTGACTGTTCCCGTTTTCATAGCAGGCACACCGAGGTGACTGTTCGTGTTTTCGTAGGAGGCACACCGAGCTTGATACACTCTGTAGCTTCAGAGGACTTGTTCTGCTGTCCAAAGAAGAATCATTAGCCTTAAAATTCTATCTGCAAACAGCTCTGTAGCCTAATTTCTCACAGTGCGATCCCCAAATCACCTGAAGCCAGCCTGTTAGACATGCAGAGTCTCAGGTCCCACCCCAGGCCTGCTAAATCACAATTTGCATTTTGATAAGAAGCCCACGTGCCTTGTTATACATTAAAGTTACAGAAACAGGTTTTAGAGGCTTTGCTCAAAATGCGTTTTAGAATAAGCATAACGTTCTTGGTTGAGACAGAAAATATGTCTCTGCTCCTCACACCTTGACTGACCATCAAGCTGAATGGTTATCTCTTAGTCATAAAAGGGACAGATCCTATGGGAAACCCCTCTGTGATTTCCTGCCCGTGTTCACGATATGCCCACTTTCAGTTGGGCGTAAGTGAAAATAAAGATGTCAGTTCCCTGACCCCATGCAAGTGTTTGCACCCCGTGAAGAATTTTCATAAATATCTTGGGGGTTTGTGGAGCCCAGTGAAGGCTCTGTGTTCAGGAAAGAACTCTTATGTTTGGGGAATCTGCTCTAACCTACCTATTTTTCATCAGCTGCCATAGACTGACCCTGATACCATTAGGAAAAGGTCTTCATTTTCAATGTGAGTTTGGTAAGAGAAATTCTTGGGGGGGTCCCTCTGAGGGTTCTTGATTGCTCTCAGAATCAGCTCCAGCATGACATTCAAGGCACAATACCCACAGCTCAAGAAGAGGTTTTACGGTGACATCCACGGGGTCGCTTCTCAGTTGCCACAGCGTTAGGCCCACTGTCCCGTCTTCCATTGTCTTTCTCCCATTCAGGGGCATCCCCTCTCACAGCACCCTTCTCTTTACCCTCTGCAGAGGCTTAGTGCGCTTTCCTCCCACCTTTCCTCCTCTTTCTCATACTCTGTGTCCCACGTGTTCCAAGCCGTTCATTTCTCCTTCCTTCAGGTGGATCTCATGGTGGGGATTATTCTCATATACTCTCCCGTCCGTCCCATCGGCAAGCAGTCTTGGGCCTGGAACCCACAGTAGCACCTGCTGAGTGTTCACCAAGTGCCCCAGTTCCCTGTCAACTCTGGGGAATGAGGGTTATGTTTCACAGTGAAAGCCCTGGGTGGATAGTGACCAGCTGCTAAGGGAACGGCCCATCAAGATGTAAGCGATGATGAGTGAGGGTGTGGGGTCAAATGTCATCATTTCTGGCCACCACTCCCCCACCGAGGGCTTCTGTTTTCTCATCTGTCCAGTGAAGATAAGAATACTAATGTCCTGTTACAGACTGAGGGAGCTCAGCATCTTCTTTTCTGATGATTTCTATCAGCATTCTTTGCTGCTGCAGCCTTTCTGGAAGCCACTCTTGAATCTTCTGCTGTCTCTGGTTCTATGTGTGCCAGGAGTAACTTCAGTGTCAGGAAGTAACTCATCTACTGTGGTTGTGGTGGTGTGATCTGTCTTCTTCCAATATTCTGACTTTAATTTAGGTCAGTTTTCTGGGGAAATAGATGATCTAGCTTTCCTGAAAACTTTACTTTCTCTACTAAAAAAAAAAGAAATAACAATTAAATAAAAGGCTGTAGTAGTGAAATAAAGAATGAAATTATTGTCAAAATGTGTTACTTGTCAGTCTTCCTGATCATCATTGCATAACTCATTGAACTGACGTTGTTCTAGGTTAGATAGATAGATTGAGTGAGTGAGTGAGTGTGTGCTAAGAACACTGGAGTGGGTTGCCATGCCCTCCTCCAAGGGATCTTCCCAACTCAGGGACTGAACCTGAGTCTCTATATCTCCTGCATCGGCAAGCAGGTTCTTTAACTCTAGTGCCACCTGCGAAGCTCAGATAGATAGATATGGATAAATATATAGATATTATATTTATTGTCATTTCTGTTGATTTAATTATGATAAAAAAATGAACATATTTCCATGTGTGCATTGCCCATTTGTTTTTCTTTTTCCTACAAACAATTTATATCCATTGCCTAGTTTTCTGCTGAACTGTCTTATTCGTTTGACCTACAGAGTCTATGCTCTGTCTTTTATTATTTGGGGAAGTTGGGCAAATTAGAGAGCGCAAAATATGCTTATGTAATCATATAAGCTGTAGTCACTGAAGGCCTATCGCAGCTCTTATACTGGTGGGGGGATTCCCGTGGCCCCAGCCTAAATGTAGTCCCTGCCCTCAGGGGCTCACCGTGGTTAAGAACACAGTGTGAAGACAGACAAACCTTCTAGTAGTATGCCTACCCATATTCTTTATCTTTGTTGCATAATAAACACCTCAAAACTTAAAACAACAACTATTTATTTAGCCCATGTTTCTTTGTGTAGCAATTTGAACTTGACTTTTCTGGAAGGATCTTCTACTCTTGGCTGAGCTCATTCATGTGTCTGTGAATCAGTTGCCAGTTACCTAGAGACTCTGCTCCTGAAGTTTGGCTGACTGTCAGCTGGTCCAGGCAGGTGAATGACACACATCTCTCATCATCCAGCAAGGCTAACCTGGGCTTGTCTGTATGGAAGTTGGAAAGGATTCTAATTGAGAGCAGCAGAAGGGGGCAAGTTCTTGACGGGTCTCATAACGTCTTCCTCCAAGCAAGTCGCAAGGTTCACCCAGATACAAGGGGTAGGGAAATAGACTGTATCTCTTTCACGGGACCTGCAAGTCATTGCAAAGAGTGAATGCAGGGAATGGTGGAGAATTGGGGCCATTCTTCTTTGCAAAAATCAACACATAGCCCTCATAGTTTGGATGTGAGAGTCAATAAAATAATCCACGGAAAACTTAACACCGTGCCTAGAACATAGTCACCATTCTTTATCAAAGGTCAGTTTGTACAAGATTTACAGTGAGAAGACATAGCTTCCATTTTTAGTTACGCAGCTTGAGCTAAGTCATTTCACCATTTCAAGTGTCTGTATCCTTATTTCTAAAAGAAAAAGTTTGTATAAGAATACTGGTTAAGTTTCCCTTTGATTTCTAGTTTCCCTCTGACTTCTATAGACTACAGAGATAATTCAACTCTCATATCGATTAAAATGATAATTAGGGATTTCAGTTTAAAGCAATAAGCAAATGTTGTTGTTGTGTGTGTGTGATCACAGTATGTCTTAGTGTATTTTTTGTGTTAATTGATAACTATTTAGGTAAGACGAAGGGAAAAGAGTCAGTAAACAGAAGGGAAAAGAGTCAGTAAACAGAACCCATCCCCAAGGCAAAGAACATAATAGCCCTGTCTTGTACCAACTTAAAGGAGCTTAGAGAACAGAAGAAATTTTGCTGAAAGGATAATTTCAAAATAGAATCCACAAGTCTGATAACTTAGTTTGTGCCCTCTGGAATTACAAGACTCATTGCACTCCATCTGGTAAATGAGAGATGTTTGAAATGATGTATTTCGCATTAAGGAAAAAAGGAGCTGACATGCTATGCTGTTTATCTTCACGGGCAGATCCTCTGGGTCTAGCTTTCAAATGGACTACTGAAATATTAAGGGCTTCCCAGGCGGTGCAGTGTTAAAGCATTCTCCTGATAATGCAGAAGACGCCAGAGAAGTGGGTTCAGCCCCTGGATCGGGAAGAAGCCCTGGAGTAGGAAAGGGCAACCCGCTCCAGTACTTTTGCTTGGAAAATTCCATAGACAGAGAAGCCTGGCAGTCCATGGGGTCACAGAGTCAGACACAACCGAGTGACTATATATGAATTATTTTTAAAGAAACTTTTTATCATAAAATAAATTCCCTTTATCATTAAAATAAATATTTTATGGCCATAAATATCTACTTTTATTATTTTAGGACATTTTAAAATCATCACTGAATTCTAAAAAAAAATTTATAATGATAGAATAACATAATTTTATAATTTATGAAAGGAATCTTAGAGATCATTTAGATGCCATATTTTACTGATGAGGAAACAAGTTCTCAAGAGTTAAGATAGTAAAACGTAAGCATCATCTATGGTGATAAAACATCTCGACTTTGTTCAGAGTTTCGTTTACCAAATTTCTTGATATTTTTCTTTCTTTTTCTTTTCTTTTCTTAATT
The DNA here is from genome assembly GCA_006410615.1 of Neotragus moschatus. Taxonomy (NCBI): domain Eukaryota; kingdom Metazoa; phylum Chordata; class Mammalia; order Artiodactyla; family Bovidae; genus Neotragus; species Neotragus moschatus. Next base: position 728,255 of record SJYA01001810.1, read on the forward strand.
ATTTATTTTAGTTGGAGGCTAATTACTTTACAATATTGTAGTGGTTTTGCCATACACTGATATGAATCAGCCATGTGTGTACATGTGTTCCCCACCCTGAACCCCCCTCCCACCTCCCTGCCCATCCCATTGCTCTGGGTCATCCCAGTGCACCAGCCCTGAGCACCCTGTCTCATGCATCAAAACATTTCCAGTTGATAGCCTTATAAAAGAATACCAGAAATATCATTCAAGGGAGTATGCTACGTTGACCCATTTACATTTCCCAGAAAGCTAAGAAACTGACATTTACTTTGGTATATTTCAAAAGTGAAAAATAATTTTAAATGTTATAGATTCATTAGGCCAACTTGTTGACATTGATTAGGAGTTGCAGTCAGATTTTCACTTTTACTTTTTGCTTTACCCAGCAAGTAAAAAAGAAAATTTCGAGGATTCTTTAAATCTTTAGATTCAGACAAGCAGCTCCAAATTCTGTTTAGCTATGGAAATGTAAAATGAGATTAATTTCATAGGTATGACAGACTGCCTCAGAAATGATCAAGACGGTTGTTCATTTAGTCCAAGACTTTATCCTCCTTTGGAGAAGAGAAGAGAGCTGGTGGGTGAAATGAGCTCCACCTGGACAGGACTTGTTTGCCAGCTCCTAGTTGGGGCATCACACAGTATCCAGCACATGATAGGTGCTCAGAAAATGAGTGGAATGAATAAATGACTATTTCTCAATTTGAAAAGCCAGTTTACATCCCAGTATAAACATTCCCCTTGTTTTTAAATTATCAATAAGGTGTTTAATACATATATTGTTATTTAGTTTAGAAGCAACATAAATGAATTCTTCGTAGGAAAAAAAAAGTATGCTGAGAGCTCAGAATGGATGCTTTGACTAGCACAAAAGAAAGCGCTCTCCAGGGAGGACTGCTCAGCCTTTTGTGGCGGCCTGGAAGGGAGTCAGGAAGGGATTTGGGGGAAAATAGATACATGTGTGTGTATGGCTGGGTCAGTCTGCCGTGGCCTGAAGCTATCACAACATTGTTAGTCAGCTCTACTCCAATGTAAAATTACAAAGTTTCCAGAAAAGCAAGAGTAGGTGCTCTCTCTTCCAGCTGCGAGTGGAAGGAGAAGGGAAATGAGTTCGCCTGAGGATGAACATTCTACTGGGCTTCCCAGATGGTTCAGTGGTAAGAATCCGCCTGTGATGCTAGAGACACGAGAGATGTGGGTTCGATCCCTAAGTTGGGAAAAACCCCTGGAGTAGGAAATGGTAGGCTGCTCAAGTACTCTTGCATTAAATTCCATGGACAGAGGAACCTGGTGGGCTGCAATCTATGGGCCACAAAGAGTTGGACAAAACGGCACGCAATCATGAACATTCTATAGTTGGCTCTTTGCCCACTTCCCCAAATTATCCTTCTTAGAAGAGTTTCCAAACAGGGCAGTTTCTGTCCACATACTTTTTTCTTTTAATCCCTTTCAAGTTAGAGTTAAGGAATTATTATTCTCCTTGGAAACCATTTTTTCACCCTCAAATGACTAAACCAAGTGAAATTCAGCATGGAGCTGAGAATAAGCATGACATTATATCCCCCAGGGCTTTTCTTTTTCATTCCTTAGAAGGTTTGGAATACTTAGCTAGGAGAGTTGTCAAGAAGAGTAAATAAATAAGCAAAATAATTTAAATGCGTCTATTCCTTTGGGTCAGAAAAAAAATCATATTAAAAGTTAAAATTAAACATTATTTACTGCATTTCAGTTTACTGTGTACTCTCCCGATTTTGCTCCCCTAGGAATTCTAAACTAATCTTGTTTTTTTCTATCTTTGGTGAGTTTTGTGACTAATATATGATGTAACGGCTCTTTGAGTAGAGCCTGTCTGCTTAAAAATACATTGAAATGAGGGTACCCTTAGGTTAGTTAAAAAGCACTTCAATTATTGTGTGAAAAATCCTTCAGGGTTCAGTTTTCATGCCTCATGCAATAGAAATCCTAGGCCTAATGCTCAGAGATTCCTTCATCTTATTTCGGGTTTAAGAGGTGAAATTTTTCTATATTTATTTACTTTTGTCAAGATTCTCTCGGTTACAAGTGTTGGAAACCTATATTGGACTTGGACAAGATGAGTATATACTATAAAATTACACAGATTAGATCACGTGACAAAGGACTGACCATTCACAAGGGAGGAGGGAAGGAGTATATAGACACTTGCCAGAAGTCACTCACAGCTCTTTCTATGTCTGTCCGCCTATCTGCCTCTCTCTCTCCTGATTTTCTCTGTATATTAGTATTATTGTTGCTGTTGTTTAGTCACTCAGTTGTGTCCAATTTTTTGTGATCCCCACGGACTGTAGCCCACCAGGCTCCTCTCTTCATGGGATTTCCCGACAAGAATACTGGAGTGGGTTGCCCTTCCCTCTCCAGAGGTTCTTCCTGACCCAGGGAACTAACTTGTCTCTCCTGCATTACAGGTGGATTCTTTACTACTGAGCCCCCAGGGAAGCCTGTATATTAGTATTATTCCTTTCCAAAGAAGCACACAGGCTTCCCCTTACCAGAAAATATATGCATAGATGTAATCTCATTGCAAGTTTAATGTGAGTCTGACAATGTTGTGGTTGTTGAGTCGCTCAGTCATGTCTAAAACTTTGTGACCCCGTGGACTGCAGCACGCCAGGCTTCCCTGCCTTTCACCAACTCCTGGAGCTTGCTTAAACTCATGGCCATTGAGCCAATGATGCCCTCCAACCATCTCATCCTCTGTTGTCCCCTTCTCCTCCCCCCTTCAGTCTTTCCCAGCATCAGGGCCTTTTCTTATGAGTCGGCTCTTTGCATCAGGTGACCAAAGTATTGGAGTTTCAGCTTCAGCATCAGTCCTTCCAATGAATATTCAAGTTGCATTTCCTTTAGAATGGACTGGTTTGCTCTCTTGCAGTCCAAGGGACTCTCAAGAGTCTTCTCCAAGACAACAGTTCAAAAGTATCATTTCTTCAGTGCTCAGCTTTCTTTATAGTCCAACTCTCACATCCACACATGACTACTGGAAAACCAGTATTATTAACAAATTTATAATATTAATCACTCTGCCTCCTGGAGTTTAAGTAGAAGAAGCTTAAATGAAAACAGTAAATGCTATAAGGGCAGAATTATAGTAAGAATTTTTAAAAATAGCTGGAGAAGGCAGAATGTTGCAGGGAAGGGTCTGTAGTATGGGAGTATTGGGGAGACACAGGGGAACTGAGCAGAGTGGAAGGACATTTGTCATATTAAACACAGATATTATCCTTTTTAAAACATTTTTGGGATGCTAGGGAAATACTATTTCATTAGTTGCATACAAAAGCCACATTAAAAACAAATGCCTGGATGTCACAATAAGGCATTTGTTCCTAAAGGAACAAAGCTTAGCTTGTTAAATATCAAATTATGTAGTTTTAAAAGTATTTTCAATAAGACAGACCATGGCTTGGACATGATGCACCAGTACTATCACCAAGGTCAAGGTCAGCACAGTTCAGTTCAGTCACTCAGTCGTGCCCAACTCTTTGAGACCCCATGGACTGCAGCATGCCCTGTCCATTACCAACTCCCAGAATTTACTCAAACTCATGTCCACAGAGTCAGTGATGCCATCCAACCATTTCATTCTCTGTCATCCCCTTTTCCTCCTGCCTAAAATCTTTCCCAGCATCAGGGTCTTTTCAAATGAGTCAGTTCTTTGCATCAGGTGGCCAAAGTATTAGAGTTTCAGCTTCAGTATCAGTCCTTCCAATGAATATGCAGGACTGATTTCCTCTAGTATTGACTGACTGGATCTCCTTGCAGTCCAAGGAACTCACAAGAGTCTTCTCCAATACCACAGTTCAAAAGCATCAGTTCTTCACTGCTTAGCTTTCTTTGTAGTCCAACTCTTACATCCATACATGACTACTGGAAAAACCATAGCTTTGACTAGACAGAGGTTTATTAGCAAAGTAATGTCTCTGCTCTTTACTATGCTATCTAGATTGGTCCTCAGTTTTCTTCCAAGGACCAAGCATCTTTTAATTTTATGGCTACAGTCACCATTGATTTGGTCCTCAGTTTTCTTCCAAGGACCAAGCATCTTTTAATTTTATGGCTACAGTCACCAGTGATTTGGGAGCCCAAAAATAAAGTCTGTCATTGTTTCCACTGTTTCTCCATCTATTTGCCATGAAGTGATGGGACCAGATGCCATGATCTTCGTTTTCTGAATGTTGAGTTTTAACCCAACTTTTTCATTCTCCTCTTTCACTTTCATCAAGAGACTCTTTAGTTCCTCTTCACTTTCTGCCATAAGGATGGTGTCATCTGCATATCTGAGGTTCTTGATATTTCTCCTGGCAATCTTGATTCCAGTTTGTGCTTCCTCCAGCCCAGCATTTCTCACGATGTACTCTGCATATAAATTAAATAGGTAGGGTGACAATATACAGCCTTGACGTAGTCCTTTTCCTGTTTGGAACCAGTCTGTCTTTCAATGTCCAGTTCTAACTGTTGCTTCCTGACCTACATACAGGTTTCTCAAGAGGCAGGTCAGGTGGCCTGGTATTCCCATCTCCTTCAGAATTTTCCAGTTTATTGTGATCCACACAGTCAAAGGCTTTGGCATAGTCAATAAAGCAGAAATAGAGGTTTTCCTGGAACTCTCTTGCTTTTTCCATGATCCAGCATATGTTGGCAATTTGATCTCTGATCCCTCTGTCTTTTCCAAAACTAGCTTGAACATCTGGAAGTTCACGGTTCACGTATTGCTGAAGCCTGGCTTGGAGAATTTTGAGCATTACTTTACTAGCATGTGAGATGAGTGCAATTGTGTGGTAATTTGAACATTCTTTGGCATTGCCCTTTTTTGGGATTGGAATGAAAACTGACCTTTCCCACTCCTGTGGCCACTGCTGAGTTTTCCAAATTTGCTGGCATATTGAGTGCAGCACTTTCATAGCATCATCTTTTAGGATTTGAAGTAGCTCAGCTGGAATCCTATCACCTCCACTACCCTTGTTTGTAGTGATGCTTCCTATGCAGAGTACATCATGTGAAATGCCAAGCTATATGAAACACAAAATGGAATCAAGATTGCTGGGAGAAATATCAATAACTCCAGATATACAGATGACCCACCCTATGGCAGAAAGCGAAGAGAAACTAAAGAGCCTCTTATGAAGGTGAAAGAGGAGAGTGAAACAGCTGGCTTAAAACCCAACATTCAAAAAACAGATCACAACATCCATTTCCATCACTTCATGGCAAATACATGTGGAAACAATGGAAACAGTGATAGAATATTTTGGGAGGGGGCTCCAAAATCAATGGAGACGTGACTGCAGCCATGAAATTAAAAAATGTTTGTTCCTTGGAAGACAAACTATGACAAACCTGGACCACGTATTAAAAAGCAGAGACATTACTTTGCTGACGAAGGTTGGTCTAGTAAAGCTAGAGCTTTTCCAGTAGTCATGTGTGGATGTGAGAATTGGACCATAAAGCTGAATACTGAAAATTTGTTGCTTTCAACTGTGGTGTTGGAGAGGACTCTTGAGAGTCCCTTCAACTGCAAAGAGATGAAACTTGTAAATCCTAAAAAATCAATCCTGAATATTCATTGGAAAGACTGATGCTGAAGCTGAAGCCTCAATACTCTGGCCACTTGATGCAAAGATCTGAGTCCTTAAAAAAACCCTGATGCTGGGAAAGATTGAAGCGGGAAGAGAAGGAGATTACAGAGGATGACGTGGTTCGATGGCATCCATCCAAAAATGGATATGAGTTTGAGCAAGCTCTAGGAGAAGGTAAAGGACAGGGAAGGCTGGCCTGCTGCAGTCCACAGGATCACAAAGCGTCAGCTGCTACTAAGCGACTGAACAACAACCACAGATAACATATTTGAGGATAGATAGCCAGTTAAGACTCTGGGACATATGAAAAATGCAATTTGGTATGGAGTAGAAAAATTCAGAAGAGACTGAAGGCAAGGAGGGAATGCTTGCCAAGTCTAGACAGAATTAATGAGAATTTGCACAGAGTATCGTGAACACAAAGCTCAGAGATACATGATGAGATAAATGAACAAATTCTCATGACTCACTAGATGGGGAAATCACTCAAGGGGTCAGTCAAATGTGATATACACTTTTTAAACTGAGTGATGCTACCTAATGGGAAACTACGATGACTCGTCTTCTATGAGAGATGTTGAGATGCTGGGGAGCCGTCCTCAGCTAGAGATGCTCAAAGGCCGTCAACACAAAAATGTACTGAAGCAGATAAAAGAGTCAAAGACTGATGTGGGAAATGTTGAAGATCCCGTAAATGAAGAGAAGAGAGTTTCTTATGAGAGGGGTTGGCAGCTGACATACTATCAAGAAGATAAAGTCGTGATTCCCAAACCATGTGCTGTGGCACCATGAGATACTGTGTTGAACTCAAAAGGGCATCGTGAGATGTTTTGCATTTTTGAAAGAAACAGAGCAACTTCTATTGGAATCTGCTCAAAGCACTTCTGTTAAGTTATTTGAACCTAATGTTTTGATAAATGGAACTGTTCCTTCTTTCTTTGGGCTTAGGGGTGCCATGAAAAAATTGTTGAAATCTTAAGGGTACTGTGAACTAAAAAACTTGTGGATCTCTAGAATAATAAAAAGTTCACTACTGAGACTTGGCCAATGAGTTCAAGGGCAAAAGAGTTTTTGTAATCTTGAAGTGAAATCAGGTAAATGCCAATGGTTGGATTGGAAGCGAGATGGCGGGGTTGAAGGGAGTGGGGCGAGGCATTACAGTTGTGGAAGCAGCCACCAGTCTTCCATTTTAGGCACAGCAAGAAAAGCAAAGTCAAAGGTGGAACAAAAATTCAGTGCTCTGGAGGATAAGAACATAGAGATGTGTTTTTAGGCAAAAGGAAAGAATGTGTCCTATATGAAGAAAGTTTGAGAGAAGAAAGTGAAATGGTGGTCCTCCTGCAGGAGGGGGAAGATGGGAAGCAATGCGAGGGGAGCCCCTTTTTTAGGGAAGGCGGGGTAAGGAAGGCAGGCTGAGAACCTGGGACCTGGTGCATGTGGAGTCGCATATCCGTCTCCAGCTTTCACAACCACCCAAGGAAGAAAGCAGTGTCCCTGCCTCAGAGGTGAGGAAGCTGAGTTTGGGGTAATGAAGACAATGAAGATAAAGTTTCACAGCTCTTTTGAGACAGAGAAGAGGGAATTTGAAAGGGTGCCTTAGCGCCTGGGTGGCTTAAACAACGCACAGTTATTTTTCACAGTTCTGAAGGCTGAGAAGTACAACATCAACATGCCGAAAGATTTAGTGCTTGGAGAGAGCCCAGTTCCTGGCTCATAGAGAGCTTTATTCTGTGTCCTGATGTGGTGGAAGGGGTATGGGAGCTCCTGGGGTGCTTTATACTCATGGGCACTAATCCATCCATGAAGGCTCCTAATCACCCGAAGTTCCCACCTCTTACATTGAGGGTCAGGATTTCAATATATTTATTGATATTTGGGAGGGACACAACATTCAGTCCATAACAGTTTCTACACTGTTTCCATCTTCTTCAATAACGTGCACATGAATCTCCTGGGAATGTTATTAAAATGCAGATCTTTATTTAATCCAAAGTGGTAGGGGCTGAGAACTTGCATTTTTTGTTGCATTCTCTGGCAATGCCAATGCTGGTGAATCCTGTCCCACAATTCAAGTAGCAGGATCTATAAAGCCAACGCATTGCTCAGAGTTTCGAGAATAATGCCAGGTATTAAGTAAGCATTTGACAAGTATTTGCTGAATTGTGGCTGATTTGAATAGTTTAGATGAATGTGTGTGTTCTGGGAGCACAGGAGGTGGGAACTAGCTCTGAGAAGAATAAGCACCAAGTGCAGATGGTCCAAGGGAGGAGCAAGGAGGAAGGCCAGGGTGCGCAGCACACGGGAAACTTCTGCAGAACCGTGAGGGAGGTTGGTGCTGGCAGCTGTCGGGGTGCTGAACACAGGTGGAAGTCAGCCTCAGAACTGAGTGAGCTGAAGGGCTGAGTGATCTCAGGCTCAGTGGCTTCACTGCCTGGATGTTGACGTTGCTGAGAAAGAGGAGGGGAGGGAGCTGTAAATGTGAGCAGGAGCTGGCAAAATCGAGAAATGACCCTGGACGAGGTTGAACGTTGGAGATGAGAACATGGAAACAGAACGGGGATATCACTGAATTCAGAAGCACTGCTGAGAGACTTAGCAGGGGCTATAAAATGAGACCACCGAAACCCCCTATATCTGGCAAAGAATCCAGAATCAATGGAGGAGATTTTGAAAACACTGATTCCCTGGCCCTGTCCCTAAACATGTAGAAGCCATAGGCCTAGGAACAGGCCCTGGAATCTGTGTTTTCAATCAGTTTCTCACAAGAGATTCTGATGTTGCCACCAAGGTTGGGGACCCCTGGATTACCCTCTGTAATTCCTTGGGCGAAACTGGGGAAGAGGAAGGTCACCTGTGGAGGAGAAAGCCCTGTAGGTACCCCTCAATTAGAACAGAGGTGCTGTGAGAATCCTTAAGGAAATGGCAAGAGTCTGCACAGTGGAATTTTACATCTAACTCATTTGATAAATAGCATTAGCAGGATATAATACTTCTTGATTTCTTTAACTGTGACAGTCATGATCAGGTACTGTCTTTTGAATGATCAAATAGGTTTTCTGCTGCCCCAAGCTCCAGTTAATATTTGTTCAGATTTAATCTGCCTCACAGATGAGTGCGTTGAATATCATGTTAATGTCAAGTTAATGTGGATTCTTTATGGCAATTCTGTAAAAGAATTTCTCCCTCAGCTTCTTTTATTCTCTCAGATAAGAAGAGGTTATTAAAAACAATTTCTAAAATCATTACAAAAAGGCAGCTTGGGAAAGTGGTAACAACCACTAGGTGGGGAGCCTAGTTTATCTGGGTTTGTACCAAGTTCTGGTCTTCCCAGGTGGTTGTTCTGGTGGTAAAGAACCTACCTGCTAGGAGAAATAATAAGACACAGGTTTGATCCCTGGGTCTGGAATATTTCCCAAAGGAAGAAGGCCTAGCAACCCACTCCAGTATTCTTGCCTGGAGAATCCCATGGACAGAGGAGCCTGATGGGCTACAGTCCATAAGGTCTCAAAGAGTCGGATACAACTGAAGCAACTTAGCATGCATGCACACACAGGCCCAGTTCTGCCAAGTGCTTCTCTCATGTGTCAATATGACCTCCTAGGACAACTCTTAGGACTGAATAAGTTAAATATTATAAGTTAGTATATTTAAAACTCATCAAGCTGTGCCTGGCATGTGTAAATTACCAATGAAAGTTTGCTAGGGTTATGATTATATTGCCTTGGTACTGTTGTAGCTACCACAGATATATATGAGTGGCAGCTGTATATGAGAATCTCCATCTCTGGGGAACAGGGCGAATGTTCAATAGGAAGTCCACACCATCTATTTGGTGCACCAGTAAGAAGGCTTAAGTCCAGTTGCTACTGCTGCCTAAGCAATGGCAGAAGGTTCCATAGATTCTTCATGTAGAATAAAGAAAGAGAAGTGCTTGGAAGGCACAGTTACTCACCCATAATTGACAAGCATGTATTGAGCACCTACTGAAAGCTAGAAATTGTGGAGAGCTGGGGATTTGAAAACATAGTCACTACCCTCTTGACGCTTAGTCTGGTAAGCAAATAAATGCAAGACAAAATACTTGCTGTCATAGCAATGTATCCAAAATTCAAAACGGTAGCACAGAAGAGAATTTCCAGTGCTCTTTGGAAGTTACCCACACAGGATACAAAACATCAGTTTCCAGGATGGGTAACTCATGTCATCCTTGAAGTGATTAAGCAATAAATAATAACTGGAAACCAAGAATTATAAATCATAGTTGATTATAACTTACATTTGTATCACAATCATTTTTTTTTAAACTTCATAGTACCTCCAAGATAGAAAAGCATTGATTATCTCATTTATAACCAAGAAAATGTAGGTTCAGGAAATGTAGGCTCTATGACCAAAATCATAGTTTTAGTAAGTGATAGAGTGGGAATTGGTACCTGGGTCCACACTGTTAGCTATCATTGCACTTGGCAAAAGCAAGCCCAATAATCTAAGAAATCCTGTTTAATTAGAAAGAGATAGTAAGAATTATGTATTAAAACCTAGATGATGTATAGTCTAAAATTATTTCCTTATTACCTATGTGTTGTTGTCAAATGTCTGATGATTTTACTCTTGCTAACCTGGAGAAGGAAATGGCAACCCGCTCATATTCTTGCCTGGAGAACCCCACGAACAGAAAGCTTGGTGAGCTACTGTCTACAGGGTCTCGAAGAGTCAGAAACAACTGAAGCGACTTAACGCACATAGCACAGAAACATCAATCACAGATTTTTCTAACCTCAGATACTGTTTGATGTGGGGAAGGGGAGGGAAAGGGTGCTTTGCTTGTGAGCATGTAAAACAGCCACCTGGCGTTTTTTTTTTTTTTTTTTTTTCTCCCCAGCTTATTCAAAAATTGACTGATGTTGCTGAAGAATGTCAGAATAATCAGTTAAAGAAGCTGAAAGAAATCTGTGAGAAGTAAGCTTCCATTCTCTTACAATGGATTTGTCCATGTCAATGTATTAAGTGCAACTTGCTATTGGATTGACCGTCTTTCCCTTTTGCTTCCATTTGCCTTCAGAGAGAAGAAGGAGTTAAAGAAGAAAATGGATAAAAAGAGGCAGGAGAAGATAACAGAAGCTAAATCCAAAGACAAAAGCCAGATGGAGGAGTAAGTAGAAAGAACCCTTTTCTCCCACCTTTTACCCCGGGATTGTCCTATACAGAATAATAACGGCTCAACTGTACAAAGACCTATCTGCGAAATTTCTCCTCAGATTAACCTGCCAAAGACCCACTTTGTAAGGGTTTTCAGTGAAGCACTGAGGCGCCCACAGGCCCTAAGGAAAAAGCTCTATCTTCTCTTCTGATATTGTCAGACAGCCTTCCTGCCATTTAGTGAAAATAGAGCTTGTGCCTTGGGTAGAACCTGAGCTCTGTCAGAGCTGATAAGTTGTATCTCCCTTGCAGCAGTAAGAGGAAAGTTGAGAGTTCTATTAACTTTTGTCTGGAAACCTGCGGTTCCCATGTTTGTCAAAGATGGATGAGTTCATGTAATGATTTCTTTGTCGTTCACTTTCAGGGAAAAGACAGAGATGATCCGGTCATACATCCAGGAGGTGGTGCAGTACATCAAGAGGGTATGTCATGTGCATGAATCCCTCTCTCTTTTGCAAACCATGTTTGATGAGTTTATGAGTCTCTGGAGGGAAATGCCACGCTTCATGGTAATTCTTTATCTCCAGCCCCCCAGCCGAGCAACTACCCAGAGCAGCCAGTGTGTAATCGGTGTTTCTGCAAGTTTAATTGCAAACCTCTGTATAAAAAGGTTCATCTAAAGATAGATGTTAAGAATCTTTTCTAGAGTCAGGAACCTAGAAATATGATGTCAAGGGGACCTCCCTGAAAAGACCCTTTTGTTACTGCTGTTGTTAAGTTGCTAAGTTGTGTCCGGCTCTTTTGCGACCTCATGAGCTGTAGCCTGCCAGGCTCCTCTGTGCGTGGGATTTCCCATGCACAGTTACTGGAACAGGTTGCCATTTCCTTCTCCAGAGCATCTCCCCCTATCAGGGATCAGACTCGCATCTCCAGCCTTGGCAGGCAGATTCCTTACCACTGAGCCAGCAGGGAAGCCCCAAAGAAACTTTAGTTATCACCAATGGTAGACAACAACTTCTAAAGGTTTTTAATTAATTTTAATTGGTATTAGGGACATTTTCAGACATTAACAAAGCTGTGAAAATGGTATATCCAGTGGTCATACCACTCCCACGCCTGTGTGCCCATCACTCAGCTTCAACACTTACATGTCTCCTGTACTTATAAGGACATGTCTTGACCAGGATGTGAAATAGTTAAATGCATGCCATAAATCTGAAAAGTAGTTTGTTTGTTTGTTTTTTCTGAAAAGATTCACTTGACTGTTTAGATGAAAATGACTTTTTCTGTAAATGTCTTACAGTTAGAAGAGGCACAAAGTAAACGGCAAGAAAAACTCGTAGAGAAACACAAAGAAATCCGCCAGCAGATCCTGGATGAAAAGCCCAAGGTAAACTGAACCAAATAATTATACACAGTAACTTCATTTTCTTTCCATTTAATTAGAATAAAACCTCCCTAGTTCATATCCCTCTCTCAGTCTCAGACCAGTTCTTGTACGTGAAAGTCATGTAACTTTCTCAATTATGAAAAAAAATCTTGACAGCAATATTCAGTAGGCATTGATCATCACTGCTGCTGCTGCAGCTGCTGCTGCTAAGTCGCTTCAGTCGTGTCCGACTCTGTGCGACCCCATAGACGGAAGCCCACCAGGCTCCTCCTTCCCTGGGATTCACCAGGCAAGAACACTGGAGTGGATTGCCATTTCCTTCCCCAACACTGGTCAGCTTTAAAAACTGCAAATACATGAAACTCAGATCCTGAAGTTTGATTTTCGTTAGTCTTGGATGTAGCTCAGGCATAGATATTTTTAAAGCACACCTTCCCCCTCCACCCCCTCACCCCCTACCTCCCTCCCAGGAAAGAAAAGAGAAGTTAGCTAAGCCTCTTTAGCTCCAGACAGATGATGTAATATTGTAATGTCAGGCTCTGTCCAGCAGAGGATGTCTTGTACCAAAATCACCCTGGTCTTAAACCAAAACAAGAAAAAAAAAGAAAGAAAATAATTTTTTTCCCCATAATAGGTTATTGGGGCTCCACTTTAAAATTACCTTATGTTTATTTGGTAAAAATCAATTGTTTCGTGAATATTAAGTTTAAATGAACTAAATATATATAAATCAAATACTCTCAGGTTACCAAAACCTCAGTTTTAGATCATTCTATTAATTTTGTCACTGACTATTGGTCTGTTTGTGAAAAGTGTGCTTTTCAGTTTTCCTGTTCTTCCATCTACAGTTTAAAATACCTTCTTTAACAGGCTCTGCTGTTAAGTACCTGCAAAAATCAAGTGTCATTTTTCTTTCGTTGTATAGTCCATTCATCAATCTGCTTCTTAAAGGTTTCTTGTGGCCAATTTAAAATATTAATACATTTTTGTCATTGTATCTGATCTTATCCTTTCATACTTGCTGGACAGAACTTTTATTAAATGTTGCTAATTCAAAGTGTTTTGACTTGGGAATATAGATTCTCTAACTGTGAGGAAAATCTAAGAATTAATAATTACTGAGGCATGCTGTTAATTTTTATATTTTTATATAAATATACAATTTAATACTGTTTCAGACAACAAGGATTGAAAATGTATGTATTTGAATATATAGCTGGGAAATCATTATTGTTAAGGTGTTTCTGAAATTTCAGTCAAACCTGGATCTCTTGCTCCAAACATTTGAGCATTTAAAAAATAAAATCAATCCTAAATAGAGAGCATTGCAATGTCTAAAATTATGTTAAAATGTATTCCACCTTACTAATGCATAATCAACTTAAGAGGGTGGCTAAGAATATTTAATATTCTTAGGTTTATGAATATTTATGTTTTATGTTTAAAATTTATGTTAAAAAATTTATGTTTAAGAATATTTAGGTTTTTGTTCAGTTGCTAAGGTGTGTTCAACTCCTTGCAACCCCATGAACTGCAAGTATTTGGAACAAGAGATCAAAGTTCAACTGAAATTTCAGAAATGCCTTAACAATAATGAGTCCCCAGTGACATATTCAAATGCATACATTTTCAATCCATGTTGTCTGAATTCCAGTTTGTCATTGCTTTGTACACTGGTATGATATACTTAGCTTAAGATTGATATTTCACTAGCCAATTTTCATATTTCTAAAGCTATATTCCCACATAGCTTTGCTTCATTTTCATTTTTGCCCCAAAATGTCAACTACTCTACGTGTGAGTGTGTGTGTGTGTGTGTGTGTGTGTGCAGTCATGTCCAAATCTTTGCATACCTCTGCCTATGGAATTTTCCAGGCAAGAATACTGGAGTGGGTTGCCATTTCATACTCCAGGAGATCTTTCTGATCCAGGGATCAAATCCATGTCTCTTGTGCCTCCTGCATTGGTAGGCAAATTCTTTACCACTAGTACCACCTCGGAAGCCCACTTTACTCATAAATAAAATGCAATCACAAGTGTGTTTAAGTTACATAAATCTCAGTATAAATAACCCTACAAAGGTTTTATGTTACTGCTCTGGTTCACCATGATTAAAATCAACTTCAGTAGTAAATGTCTTCATTAATATAACCAAACACTAGACCAAATAACTGTTGGATAATATGTCAGTCTGTGTGCATACGGCAGCAACTTTACAGAAAACCCAATTAAAACTGGATTAAGCAATAATGTTTAGTAAATCACATTACTGGAAGTTCAAAGGTGGTGAAAGTTCAGGAATAGTTAATTTACTGGTTGAATAACCTCATCAAGAATCAGAGTATTTTCAGAATTTTCACTGTGTTATCTTATATTGTTGCCTTTCATCCCCAGGCTGCAAACCCAGTTACAAAATAGCTGCCATAGCTCCATGCATTAAAAGCTTACATAAAACTATTCAAAGGCAAATAGTCTTCATCTTGTAACTGATTATAGGTTTGAGGAAAACTTCCTAAATCTCCTCAATAGGCCTCCCCTCATTGGCTAGAATTGTGTCATATGCCCATTCCTAAACTAATTACAAGCAGGAGAGTGTAATTTTCACGATAGGCTTAAAGTAATTAGAATTCACCCAGACGGGGAGAGGAAGTTCACTTTCTCCTCAGTTCCACACTCACCAGGCTCCTGAACAAAACTGATGTTTTCTTGTTAAGAGGAGAGACACCAGTTGGATAGGTAATTAACTGTGATTGCCCTACTACATGTACAGCAAGTTTCCATTTCTTTGTTGGCCCCTTAGAAAGAGATCTGAAGTGTTTATGAATTTTTATTCATTCTGTTGTCTTTATTTTTTATTGCAAATAGGTACCATAATGGTTTCTCTTTGCTTTTCACTCATGAGGTTGCTCTTAATGACCATCCTATTGTGTCTGGATTTGAAGGTTGCCCTTGAAGATCATTGGTTTTAGGTCAAACTAAAGCATTTAATGAGAAGTATTCTTCAGGGCCTAAAAATTTTGTGCTTTGAAAGCATGACATGTGCTTTGGAACCATACTGTAATAAGGAACCATGATTTTTAATATTGTAGGACACAGTGACTAATAAAGGGAAATGACCGTGACCAGAAGGAGCACTAATAAACAATGGAATAAAACAATAAGGTCAAGTGCCTGTCCAATGGAGGACCAGAACACAGGATGGCAAACTACGCAGGTGAAAGGCCAGGCCAGAAGAACAGTCCTCCTTGCTCATGTAACTACTGGATGTGGACCAGAAACAGAATGGCACTGGCTTTGAAATAATCCCTCCTCAGATCCAGTGTTAGAATGACCTTTAAAGCCTGGCATAGATATGAGGGACACTAACAAAAGTAGACACAAAAATAGAAAGGGGGGCAACTCAAGGAAATGAAAGTGACCAACAGTGTCTAAGAGAAAGGTTAATTGAGTGAGTTCCATTCAGTCAGAAAGATGAGAAGACAGAGTGATTTTATGACACGTAGAAATTTATAAACTGTTTCATCACTCAATGTTGGACAAGGAAATTGAGTTGACAGTGTAGTAGGTAATAGTAAGATAGCTGCAATTTTATGAATCCAATTCGATGGACGTGAGTTTGAGCAAGCTCCAGGAGTTGGTGATGGCCCCAGGGTAGCCTAGCTTGCTGCAGTCCAGGGGGTCTCAAAGAGTCGGACATGACTGAGCGACTGAACTGAACTGAACTGAATTTTATGAAGAGGAACGATGACAGACTTTGCCAGAAGTTGCCGAAGAGAATAAATTTCCTCCTTCAAGTGTTTTTTTCAGGTGGGAAAAGCAATTTTTAATTAGAAACCAGGACAGGCTAATCTTTCACTGACAGAAAATCATACACTACATGGCATCGTATTTCTTCCCATTCATTAGTGTCTTTGGCCGCACTGTGGATTATAATCACTTTCTTCCTCTTCATCCACTTATTCCAATGACTGTGATCCCATACTTTCTGTTCTTAACCTCCACTTAAACAAGGAAGATGCTCTTTTGCCAAATTTCTCCTAGTGTCACTATTTGCAGTTTTCCTGAACCACAGTCACGGTCTGTGTGATTTTCCAAGTGTTTGGTAACCAAACATTTCCTTTAAAAGTGAACTAACAAGTATAAAATTTTTTTTAACCAAAGAAATTTGAAAATCCAGTTGCTCAAAGACAATCATTCTTCAGAGGCAAGGAATTCTGGCTAGATTTAGAGCTAGTTAACAAATGTAGATTAATTGAAAATATAGCCATGTACTTATAATCTTGAAGGATCAACTCAAGTTCCAAACATTTTTACTGTTGTACAACAGAACAGAATAAGGTGCCTCAGTCAAAACCAGGTTAAAAATCCATTTCATTTCCACTCATGGGCAAGAACTTTCATCCTGCTGATATGTATTTGGTAGGGGACCAAATTTAGCAAGCTTCCTCTGCCCCCGCCCAGTGTGAAAGCTTATGTGTAGAATCCATTTTTTCACATTTTAAAGGAGATCCAATAAGTCTTGTTTCTTTTGTGTGTAATTTCTGAGAGAGTTGAGGAAATTGGAAGTAAATGATCCCTGCTACTGCTAAGTCACTTCAGTCATGCCCAACTCTGTGCGACCCCATAGAGGGCAGCCCACCAGACTCTCCCATCCCTGGGATTCTCCAGGCAAGTACACTGGAATGGGTTGCCATTTCCTTCTCCAATGCAGGAAAGTGAAAAGTGAGAGTGAAGTCGCTCAGTCATGCCCGACCCTCAGCGACCCCATGGACTGTAGCCTTCCAGGCACCTTTGTCCCTGGGATTTTCCAGGCAAGAGTACTGGAGTGGGGTGCCATTGCCTTCTCCGAAATGATCCCTAGAGGCAACTTATACAATAGATAAACATTTTGGCCCTCAATTGGGCATAACATTATATTGTACATTCCTGTACGTAAATCCCACGGAAATTTATTAAGTTCTTAAGAGAGAATACTCAGCTCCTTGTCAATAGAGTTCTAAATTCTGGAGAAATGCTCAAAGTGAAGTCTCTCAGTCATGTCCAACTTTTTGCGACCCCATGGACTGTAGCCCACTAGGCTTCTCCGTCCATGGGATTCTCCAGGCAATACTGGAGTGGGTTGCCATTTCCTTCTCCAGGGGATTTTCCCTACCCAGAGATCGAACCCAGGTCTCCCACATTGCAGGCAGACGCTTTAACCTCTGAGCCACCAGGGAAGCCAGAGAAATGCTCTACTGCATGTTTATTTCCAGCCAGGTATTTGATTCAGTGTTTGAATGTCTGCTGTTTTCAGATCTGTTCAAAGTGTTCTCTTTTTGAAATCTGTACCTTCAGAATTCTTAAGATGAATGCAATAAGCCCTAACCAGTCTTTCAACTCAGTGACATAACTGGTTTCCTTGGGATTTCCATACTTGGGTTTGCCAAAGTCAGCAGAAAAGGGCTTATGTGTACAAACAGTGTTAGAAACAACTCAAGGACCCAACTGCCAGTGCAAAGAAATAACANAGAGAAATGCTCTACTGCATGTTTATTTCCAGCCAGGTATTTGATTCAGTGTTTGAATGTCTGCTGTTTTCAGATCTGTTCAAAGTGTTCTCTTTTTGAAATCTGTACCTTCAGAATTCTTAAGATGAATGCAATAAGCCCTAACCAGTCTTTCAACTCAGTGACATAACTGGTTTCCTTGGGATTTCCATACTTGGGTTTGCCAAAGTCAGCAGAAAAGGGCTTATGTGTACAAACAGTGTTAGAAACAACTCAAGGACCCAACTGCCAGTGCAAAGAAATAACAGCTTTTGTGGTTGTGTATGACTCAGAATCAATTCATTCTGAAAAAGATATCTGCCTTTTTCTTGAACACTTCAAAGAGATTTAGTTTAACATGTTGAAGCATTATTAATCAGGAGTCGCCCTGAGTCTGCTGTGATTCTTCCAATGTCTATTGATCATTTTGCAGCTGTGGGCTATCATTATGAGAAAAATCATCTTTTCAGGGGACTTTTTAATGAACCATCTCCATAGCCTCATAAAAGTCGATAAATGTGTAATTTACTTTTTCTCTGACACTTAATTTGTCTTTGATGCTTCTTAGAGCACAGGTTTTCTGTTTTAATTTAGCTCAAAAGCATGAGAGAATTCCAGGAAGCTTTAGGGCATTTTAATTTCCACCCAGAGAGCATTTCATCATGTAGCTAAGCTACTGTTGTCCCACCTGCCACACCCCTCTTCACCAGGGGAATATAGACTGATTTTCCTCATTTCTCCTCTGACATCTTTGTAACAGGGTGAGTGACTCATCCCTCTGGGTGAAGTTAGTCTTGTCAGACCCACTACTGGGCCCTAAGGTAGAATCCTACACGCAGTTATTTCAGTCTGCTTTCCCAGTGTTCAGAGAGAGACCAATTTAGAGATTTAAAGTAGATGTTCCTATATTCCATGATTCATTTGTGGCTTCTCTGATCCTCTGGAGAAATATGCGTTCTCTCTGCCAGCATTCATTGGGCCCTCTCATAAACACCAGACCAAAGAGTGCAGACTGGCTGCTTATCAGTTTTACTTTTTGTCAAGTACTGGATGATCCACGCGTTGGTTTGGTTTTTTTATTTTTCTAGTCGGAAGAAATTTCCTTTTCATTTTTATCAATGTGAAGAGTTGACCTTTAAATATATATATAGCTATTCATTATTTTCTTTAAAGTACAGCTTAATCATACTGTCCTTCCTTTGGGCAATATTCAAAACAGTTTTGTAAACTCCATTTGTCTCCTCTTGATTTATTTTTGAAATTTAATTATATTGATTTATACACCCACAAGACCTTATTATTTTGTGTTATATAGGCAGCACTCATTTAGATTTGTCTTTATATTCACAAACTTTTAAGCTGGATACTTGTGTCTCAGATCATCCATTTGGGATCATTATCGGCTACATCCTTTAGAAGTTCCTTTCATAGGGTCTACTCATGGTAAACTCCTGGGTTTGTTGTTGTTGTTGTTTGTTTGTTTTCATTACTCTGTGTTAATGTCTTTATTTTACCTTCACTCTGCAGCTTTCACTGGGTATAAAATTTTCACTGGGTATAAAATTTTAGGTTGGCAGTTATTTTCTTTTAGCACATTGAAAATAAGATTCCTCCAGTTGCTCCTGTTACTGAGAAGTTAACTATAAACCTTAGTGTAATTCTTTTGGTGATAACCTGTACTTTTTCTCCTTTGCATGCATTTGGATGTTTTTTTATGTTTTATGTAATGTTCTTTATGTTTTATGCACATTCCTTTAATGTGTCTATATAAGCATTTGAGGTGACTGGATGGATAGCTTTCACTAGTCCTGTAAAAGCTCAGCTATTATGTCTGTAAAATGATTTCTGATACATATTCTAAAAAATTCTTTCCATCACATTATTTATATATAAGATAGAATGGATCTTCTTCTGTCTCCTTTTTTTAAAAACTCTTTCTAGTATTTTCTGTCCTTTTTGCTGTAGACAATTTTATGTCTGGTCCTTTTTCTAATTCCCTAGTTCTTTGTTTATACTGCTATTTCACTCATCCACTCCATTAATTATATATAGCTCTTGTATTTATTTAATTCTAGAAATTCTATTTGGTTTATTTTAAAATCTATGATTTGTGTGTCTGGCTTATTGTAGGAAAGGTTTCCTGTGAGATTCCTCATTCCTGCAAGCCACAGGCTTTCCTTGAATTTTGTCCTTATCCTAGAAGGCTGTCAAAAGATGAGTTCAAAATTTCCAACATTAGCAAAAGCCCCTTAGGAAAAAAGCAACTTCCCTGCTAATTACCTGTATAGGTTTTAACATCCCTTGGAGTTTAGGCCTGATCATTCCTTAAATTTTTGTGATTCTTAGTTTCTTTAAACAATATAGTGTTAATATCAAATTCAGCTTTTCTAGTTGTTTTTCAATGAGAATAATGGTCCGAATAACCTAACCATTACCAGAAATAGAAATTTTCCATATAGTGTTTCTAAAATGCATCAGATTTAGATTCAGTTTGGACATCATATGAGCATCTGTATCAGTTGGCATTAAACTAAAGAAGCAGAACCAGTAGGAGGTTATGTGTCAGTGTGACAGGGGATTGGCTCATGTAATTGTGGGGGCTGGCTGTGCAGTCTCCACAAGGCCATCTCTCAATCTAATGCTGAACCCTGGCTGGCAGGAAGTCTGGAAGAGAAGACCACAGTGGGGCTTGGCCACCAGGATAACCTGTAGAAGCTGAAATTCTGTCACAGGGTTGAATACACATGTGCACACACACACCTAACTGGCCTAGGAGTCAGAACAGCTAGAGCAAGACCCAAGCAGGAGGGAAGGTGGTTACAGGCCCAGTTGCTGCTTCACCCCAGGACAAGTCAACAGATCAGCAACAAGGCGTGTGT
Source organism: Neotragus moschatus (assembly GCA_006410615.1). Classification (NCBI taxonomy): domain Eukaryota; kingdom Metazoa; phylum Chordata; class Mammalia; order Artiodactyla; family Bovidae; genus Neotragus; species Neotragus moschatus. The sequence goes on from SJYA01001810.1 coordinate 748,824, forward strand.
GTTGTTAAGTGGCTGTTGCCTTTCTAATCAGCCCTCCAACCCACTCTAACTGGGAACATACAGAAAGGAAACGCTGGCATATGTCCAGCCTACCCAGGTTGAAGCCAGGATGAAACCATCTCACTATTATTTTTAAAGCAGCACTTTCCTTATTCAATTTTTCTTTCTTTAAAGATTGTATTATATGATTACAGGGATCCAACATGGAAACACATTTCTAGAACTGAAAGGAAGCCTCTCCTCAGACCTGCAGGGCATTCCCCAGGCTGCTGCATGCATCTCTGTTATCTGTTGGCCCCTACAAGACAACTGAGTTTGAGATTTAAACAGATTTGAAACTGAGATTCTCCTGGGCACCATTGAATACTGCCCTTTTCCTCTACCCTATTAACTTTTCTTTTCCCTTCCTTTGTCTTTATTTTCCTTTCCTAAGGATGAGAAAATGTGTGGGAGTGTGGTGATGGGTGTAATGGACAGAGGAAAGTGGATCCAAGGACAACACTCAACACCTGCTAGAACAGATAACATTTATGTTGGTGGGGCTGAGTCTTCCCAACAGGCACTGAGTTTAGCATCAGGGACAGGATAAGATGGACTTCAACCCCACTGACTTTCTTCTACCCACCTGCCATTTACCAGAAGTCCGAAACCATGGATGGCCCACAGAACCTTTAGGATTTACTTTTATTTCTACACTGAGTGCCTCTCACTATGCATGATTTATATGAATTTTGCCAACAGTCATTAGATGTTTTGTTCCTAATTTAGCTCTAGTTTGTTTTTAAAGCCCTGCTCTGATATAACTAGCATAGTAAAAATAATCAAATAGACTATTAAATGTAAAATTTAATTGATCTCAGGACATCAATATCTGATCTTTCTATGACCTTCAACATTTTCAGGGTGAGAATGGCCAAACTCAATCCAAGAGAAATATTTACTTGTAGAAGTTCCAAAAGGAAATGTGTTAGTGCTGTGAAATTTTTGATGAAGTGGTATGTGGAACTAGAGAAAGGGCTAGTGCAAAAGGGCACATCCTGAAGAAAGTTTCTGTTCAGATAGGAAAGCAATTTCTCAGAACAAAAAACTAGAACTCTCTCTATTTTCCACGTATTAAGGCCAAATTACTGTAACAAATCTACCTACCACTTAGAATCCTGCTTATACATTTCCTGTCCACAAAAATCAATTGATGCAAGCTCCTGCATTTATTATAATCATTTGCTGAGGATAATCTTTGAATTTGACAAGATCTTTGATTTTGTAATTGAAACCGAGATGAATAATATTTTATATTTCAAAGAGTTTTATCAATAGAATTGGTTTTAACTTTTCCTGACTCTACAATAGAAGTTAAAACAGTTTATCATGTTTCTGATAGTTTGGATGGATTTTCCACTATGTACTTTTTATGGCCATTTCTCACACACATATACAACCTGATGCACTTAGGGGGAAGCTTAGTGTGCCTAATCACTTGGGCATCAAAAGAGATTTTGACCTAGCTAATTATGCTAATATATGGAAAAATCATATCTAAGACAGTAGTCACAGCATGTAATATCAGTTCAGTTCAGTTCAGTTTCTCAGTCGTGTCCAACTCTTTGCAACCCCATGAATCACAGCACGCCAGGCCTCCCTGTCCATCACCAACTCCCGGAGTTCACTCAGACTCACGCCCATCAAGTCAGTGATGCCATCCAGCCATCTCATCCTCTGTCGTCCCCTTCTCCTCCTGCCCCCAATCCCTACCNGCCTACAAGGCGGGAGACCCGGGTTCAATCCCTGGGTTGGGAAGATCCCCTGGAGAAGAAAATGACAACTCGCTCCAATACTGTTGCCTGGAAAATCCCATGGACAGAGGAGCCTGGTAGGCTACATACAGTCCATGGGTTCTCGAAGAGTAGGACACTACTGAGTGACTTCACTTTCTTAAGAAGGAGAAACATGTCCTCAAGCAGAATACATTATTGTTATATAATCACTGGTACAGAGTCTAAGGAAAAACATACCCTCGAGCAAGATGAGTTGTTTTGTTGTGTAATCATTAGCTCTTGGCTTAAAGAAAACAAAGAAGAAATATCTATGTGACTAAGGTGAGTGAATGTAGGAAAAAAGTTTGTCCTTTTCTCTTCCTTGAGAGCCCCAGACCCTTTTTTCCTTGGACTTCTTATCAACCTACCTGAGTCTCTCAGGACCAAGTTTAATATTTCCCTAAATGCTCCTTCTTCACCTTAAATGTATCTCCATTGATAGACTAAAGTTAAAAACAAAATGAATAATGAAAAGTAATAGTACCGAAAACTATCACGCATTTGCTGGAAAGGAATGAGATTTTTTGCTATGAAATTGATCCCAAGAATATTCATCATATAAACACTTGAAATTTCACATCTTTTAATTTGTGAATGCAAACCTTCAGGGATAAAAAATATATTTCTTGTTATCAACTAAACACTAATAGGTGAAGCTGATCAGGTTCATCATTTTTTTAACCCTGTTAACTATTTTTTTTTAATAAATATAAATCGCTAAATAGGGCAAGATTAAAAACAAAAAAGGATGTTTTCTCATTGTATGTATGCATTAACCTTTAGGTAGAGTTATAAAATGATCAATTTAAACAATGATAATAAAAACAAAAAATAAGTAAATAAAATGAATTTCTAAAATTTTTTTAAACTTTGGTTTAAAGTTTTACCATTGTCAATTTTAGAAATTCATTTTATTTACTTATTTATTTTTTGTTTTTATTATTATTGTTATTGTTTAAATTGATCATTTTGTAACTCTACCTAAAGGTTAATGCATACATACAATGAGAAAACATCCTTTTTTGTTTATAATCTTGCTTAAACCAATCATGCTTTAATCTTGTTTAAACCATAAATTTGCATTAAGTGTCTGCTCTATGCCTATTTTGGACTTCCCTGGTGGCTCAGACAGTAAAGCATCTATCTACAATGCAGGAGACCGGGGCTTGATCCCTGGGATCGGGAAGATCCCCTGGAGAAGGAAATGGCAATCCACTCCAGTACTATTGCCTGGAAAATCCCATGGACAGAGGAACCTGGTAGACTACATGCAGTCCATGGGGTCGTAAAGAGTCAGACACAACTGACCAACTTCACTTTCTTTCATTTATGCCTATTTTAATAGGGAGCACAAAAACCACAGTTCTTACAGTCTTAAAAAAAAAAAAAAGAGCAATTCAAGCACATTAACATTTTTTCCTGACATTTAAATAATAAAAACAAGAACAACCAGCATTTACTGAGTACTTAGTATGTTGCCAGCACCTTCAAAGTGTATCACATGTGGCATCTTATTCTTGCCATTATACAGTTGAGTAAAGTTTGGAAAGTTTAATTACTTTATTAAAGTCATACAAGAAGTGTCAGGCCTTGGAGACTCCATGTTTTGCATCTTTCAGCCTCCCCAGTGAATATCAGAAACTATGATTTTGTGATCTAGATGTCAGGGTGTGATATCACTTTCTAACATCTCCTGGACAGGCAAGCAGTAAGGGCACACCATCTGTGCCTCAGTATACGCATCTGTAAAATGGAGACACTCCCAGCCTCTCTGCTGCAAGAAGCATGTCTCTGGGTGTTTAGAAGGGCCAGACGCCAGTCACATGGAACAAAGCCTGTTTTGTTTGCTGGTGGCACACCCCAGCCTCTACAAATCAAGTGTTGCCAGGGGTTTAGTCCCCAAACTGGGCACAACAGCAAGAGGAATTGGCAGGACATTAAGTTTCTCAAAATCACTTGTTATTAACAAATGTCTTGGAGAAGAACCTCTCCCAGGAATAGATGTTAGAAAACTTCCAGCCCAGTGAAAACAGGCCTCATCTCCAGGAAACTTATCCTTGAGGTATGGGTAGCTGTTTTCTGTGTCTGATGCATCCAGTGGGAGTGGTGGTGGGGGGGGGGGTTGTGGGAGGGGATCAGATATGGTGGGGCCTGCATGAGTGCGTTCAAAGGATCCATGCTTGCTGAACACCCTCCACCCTGCTCCTTAAAGCACTGGGATTGAGGTCAGACCTCCTTGCCTCCCCACAATCTTATCTTTCCTCCTCCTCCCCGTATCTGCACTCACAGTCACCCAGCTTGTGTGTGTCAATGCTGAGACCAACCAGAGACTGAGGGGGCTTGCTTCCCTTGAGAATACCTTTCTTCTCATCTCTTCACACTCTCTCCTCTTAAATCCTTCTCTTTGCCCAGCTTTAGAAGAGCATCCTTCTTAACTTACCTACTTCTCCACTTGGAAAGTCATATCCTAGATTATGAGAAAGGAGTTGGAGTCCACACATGGCTCTGCTCTGTGGTCTCTTTGTATTAAAGAATTACTTTTATGGCTTTCTGTTTTTTATTCAAATAATATTTCTACTCAGTCCTAGTATTTACCCTGAGATTACTAAGAAATCCAAAGCAACATCTTGGAAGGGCAATATCTCCTTTCAGATTGTTTGGGTTGGCCAGAAAGTTCCCAAATGAACTTTTTGGTCAGATCAATGTTTATGTCTGAGTTAAAGCACAGAAAGGGGTTTCTCCAGAGCATAGGACAGGGGGCCCTGTTTTCCTTTTGCTCTGGAGTTATACTGAGGAGAACTGCTTTGGGCTAAATTATGAAAGATTTAAGCAAGAAAGAAAGGTTTCTGAGAGGTAGAATATCTAAGTACCCAAAGAGATTCCCAAGGGTTATTCCGTGTCTTTTTGGACATCTTCAAATGTGTCAGCAAAGAGACTGTCTGAAACTTGTGTACCAACTGTGTGACTTTTTATGATCTCCTTTAGTCCATGAAGAATACAGTTAATTAAACTCAGAAGTTTGCCACTAAAATAATAGGTGTGAGATCCAGAGAATTCAAGGTGTTGGAGGACTCATTAAATAGGTTTGCATAAATATCGTGCTGAAAGATTTAATGAGTCCATAGGGTCAGTTATAGAACGATGGAGCATAAGTGACCTAGAAAAAAGAAATTAGAATCGATACTGGGCTTCTGAGTTAACAGCTATAGACTGCTATATGAACACCTGAGAGAGAAATTCTATAATTATATCTTAATGCTGCACATGAGTGTTCTCATCCCAGGGAAAATGAAATTGCCTAGTTTTCATTTACTTGTCAGTAGTAAAAATACATGTTTATATGTGTGTTCATTTCTCTGGTCTCCAGGAACCATGAATACTTAAGGAGCTACAATTATGAAAATAGCATCAATATTTTTCTTTTAATTCAATTATTTATTGAATGCTACTGCATAGCAGGCACTGGGCTACGTGCTGGGAAAATAAAATGATGTAATAAGATTGGAGCCTTACCATACACACCCTCATTGGCCCCACCACAAATTGCTTACAGTCTAGTGCAACCCTATCCAATAGAACTGTCTGCAGTGATGGAAATGTTCCATGTCCCAGAGTTCAGTGCAGTAGGCACAGGTGTTAATTGTTTAAAATGTGATTAGTATAACTGAGGAATTGAATGTTTAATTTTATTTAAATTTAATCATAAACAGCTGCATGCTGCTAGTGGCTAACATATGGACAGCCCAGAAAGGTGACATGCTGAATCTGGATTTCTAATGTATAATCTACGTTTCTACAGAGGATTTGGGTTGGGACCAAACTCGTATTATCATCATTATAACAGAGCTGTTTATAGCCGAGGAAGGGCTGACTCTTCCTGGGGAAACCTAGGAAAGTTTTCCAGAGCTGGTAATCCTTGACCTATAGGATGAAGTCAGAGTTTATCCAGCAGAGGACCAGATGGGAAAGAACTGTCGTGCAAGGATCGTGCAACTGTTGTGGAGTTGCACATAATTTCATAATTTAATGTTGAAGTAGTTAGCTTAGGCTGCCATCACAAAATACTTCCAACAAGGTGGAGCCTGGTGGGCTACAGCCCATTGGGTCGCAAAGAGTCGGACTCGACTGAGCAACTTCACTTCATTTTCTCAATGGCTCCATTTCTGAATACAGTGAGTATGTTGGAGGCTTCTATATATGAATTTTGAAAGGACACAGTTCAGTTCATAAAACACATCATTCAAAAAACAAATATCTTTTTTCTGATTTTTTTCCCCCCTGAGAGGAGATATATACCTCACACTCAGTTAATATATGTATGCAGAAAACTATCACCTACTGATCTAGCAACCCATAATTTTAATTCCTGTATTTTATTGATTTATTAACATATAATATATGGTTCTGGAAAATTAACAAGCTAAAAAAAATCATCTAAAGCAAAGTGTCCACCTCTTATAATTTGAATGCAATTAAATATTGCTTCAGTTCAGTTCAGTCTCTCAGTCATGTCCAACTTTTTGCAACCCCATGAACCGCAGCACACCAGGCCTCCCTGTCCATCACCACCTCTCGGAATCCACCCAAACCCATGTCCATTGAGTCGGTGATGTCATCCAAACATCTCATTCTCTGTCGTCCTCTTCTCCTCCTGCCCTCAATCTTTCCCAGCATCAGGGTCTTTTCTAATGAGTCAGCTATTCCCATCAGGTGACCAAAGGTTTGGAGTTTCAGTTTCAACATCAGTCTTTGCAATGAACACTCAGGACTGATCTCCTTTAGGATGGACTGCTTAAGCAATATTGCTTAAGCAAACATTAATATTAAGTGTCCTTTTTCTCTGAGGAAAAACCATCAGTGAACTAGAGTGGCTTATACTAGCTCACAGGAACTCATTTAAAATTTTTCCAGGGATTCCATGAGCTGGTTGTTAAACACGAACACTATTAAAAAGTGAAAAGAACATGAAAGTGAAGTCGTTTAGTCGTGTCTGACTCTTTGTGACCCCGTGGACTGTAGCCTACCAGGCTCCTCCATCCGTGGGGTTCTCCAGGCAAGCATACTGGAGTGGGTTGCCATTTCCTTCTCCAGGGGATCTTCCCGACCCAGGGATCGAACCCAGGGTTCCCACATTGCAGGCAGACGCTTTACCCTCTGAGCCAACCAGGGGAAAAGTAAATTATAAACATTTACAGTTAAATCATACTAAAAACAAAGGGATCTATAAGGGAAAATATTCTGAAAAAGAATATACCTTTATATAAACCACTTTGCTGTACACCTAGCGTAATATTGTAAACTAACACAATGTGGTACTTCAATTTATAAAAAAGAAAAAAAGGAAAAGGATAAAAAACAAAAGAAATAAATAAACCAAAGTCACCATTGCTAATTAGGTAAGACATTTCGCTGTCGTTTGTGCCCTGGAGGTAAGTGACATCTTGGTGGCTGTACGGTCACTACAAAGGATTCCTACCACACATACCTTCCTAACTCTGAGGTCAGGAGCATCATGTTGGAAACTTGAAATAGGCTACAGCGGGTATATTTACACCACAGAAGTCAACAATGCTACAAATCAGGCTATTTGCCCCCCCCCCACCCCCGCCCCAGGAGAATGGCCTGTTAATACTGGCCAGCATACCACTGACACAAACTGTAACTGTTTATGGCATAAGTTTTTGTCAGAACCATGCAGAGTTCCTTTTGCAAACATTCTTACCCATCTTTTGTAAACTAAACTTTCTACTAAAATGTAACAGTGATATTGCTGCTGTTCAGTTACTCAGTCATGTCCAACTCTTTGCAACTCGACTGCAGCACATCAGGTTTCCCTGTCCTTCACCATCTCCGAGTTTGCTCAAACTCATATCCATTGAGTTGAGGATGCCATCCAACCATCTCATCCTCTGTCGTCCCCTTCTCCTCCTGCCCTCAATCTTTCCCAGCATCAGGGTCTTTTCTAATGAGTCAGCTCTTCACATCAGGTAGCCAAAGTATTGGAGCGTCAGCTTTAGCATCAGTCCTTCTGATGAATATTGAGGGTTGATTTCCTTTAGAATTTACTGGTTTGGTCTCCTTGCTCTCTAAAGGACTCTGAAGCATCTTCTCCACACAACAGTTTGAAAGCACTCAGCCTTCTTTATATATATTGATATATTACCTTTTAAAAGGTTTTTTCTGTATTTCCTTCATAAGAGTCAATGCTGCTTTCTGACCTGTGAACTCTCAGGCTCTGCACATATAAAAAATTTGGAGAGCGACAGAAAAGTCCCCTCAAAACTAAGCCAAGCATTGACATTTTTCTAACCCACTTAGCAATGCCTTCCACTGGAAAACTGCCTCAGCTATAACATAATATCGCCCCACTGCTAATACTGCACCATAGTGAATACTAAGCCAACACTGGCCTCATTTAAAGAGGCCATTTTTGTCTCTACTAACAGTTTTAAGTAACAATAAATGAAATAAAATAGAAAACTACTGGGGTAAATAACAGCTTTCAGATGAAGTTGTATTTTTTATAGTAAACATTTCACTCCAGTGTTATCCTTTTCTTCCAAGCCAGTAAGAAGTAGCTCAGACTTTGAAAATGAAATGTCACTTGGCACAATTCTCATTCAGCCTTTTATTAAAACTAAAAATAAGTCACACCTATAGCCTCTAAACTCTGCAACCCAAGAGGTAAAAGTGATTTGTCCAAGTCACAGAGGAAGAGTACTCATTCCCTCCCATGTCTTTCACTCCAAATTGACACCCCAGTACATCTTGTTTTCTGACTACAGCCCTGTTCATTTACAGTTTATCATCAGCAGATTGTATGAGGCTATCATGAGGGTGGTGAGAGAAGAAGGCATTCAGGCAGAAAAGATTAAGTGGCTTGAAGTTTTCACCCTTTCTCCAGATAACCTACATGTGCAAATGTTTGACAATTGTGAATCTAGGTGAAACTGAAGATTAGGATGGATAAGATCCTGGGCATAGAGAGGGAAAAGAGAAAATATCGTAGGACTTTGGTTCCAGACAACTCTTCATTTTAAGAAATTTGGTAGAGCAGAAAAAGCCTGAAAGGGACAGAAAAGGTACATCCTGTGAGTTGGGAAGGAAACCAAGAGAAATGAAAGGCTTCCCTATGAAGGGAGCCACCCACAGTGTTTACAGAACTGAGGAGATGCTACTTCAGTGACCAGGTGTCACTTTAGTTTACTGGCCAGAAGGTTATTGGTGCCCTGGGTTTGAGGGAGGGATCACAGGAAAGGTGGGGGCAAAGTGAAACAAGAGTGGGATGAGCCGGAAGCAAGAAAGAGTAGACAGCTTGTCTAACCCTCTTCTCAAAGCCCAGACTTGAAGGTACCCAGAAATCTGGAATAGTAACAAGGGGTGTCAGGAATCAAGAGAAGAGACACTTGAGAAGAGATGAGTGAGCACGTGTAACCTATGAGCCAGGCGAGTTTATCATGAGATTACTAAATGAATGACTGCCAGGGAAGTGGTTGGCAGGGTTATGTTTTCATCTGATGAATCAATACTCAGCAGAAGAAGGATATCTTAATGAGTGTGCAGCATCAACTCAGTTCAGTTCTGTTCAGTCACTCAGGCATGTCTGACTCTTTGAGACCCCATGGACTGCAGCAGGCCAGGCCTCCCTGTCCATCACCAACTCCCGGAGTTTACTCAAACTCATGTCCATCAAGTTTGTGATGCCATCCAATCATCTCATCCTCTGTCGTCCCCTTCTCCTCCCACCTTCAATCTTTCCCAGCATCAGGGTCTTTTCTATTGAGTCAGTTCTTCGCATCAGGTGGCCAAAGTATTGGAGTTTCATCTTCAACATCAGTCCTTCCAATGAATATTCAGGACTGATCTCCTATAGGATGAACTGGTTGGATCTTCTTGCAGTCTAAGGACTCTCAAGAGTCTTCTCCAACACCGCAGTTCAAAAGCATCAATTCTTCTGCACTCAGCTTTCTTTATAGTTCAACTCTCACATCCATACATGACTACTGGAAAACCAGAGCTTTGACTAGATGGACCTCTCAGCAAAGTAATGTCTCTGCTTTTCAATATGCTATCTAGATTGGTCATAGCTTTTCTTCCAAGGAGTGAGCTTCTTTTAATTTCATGGCTGGAGTCACCATCTGCAGTGATTTTGGAGCCCCCCAAAGTAAAGTCTCTCACTTTCCATTATGTCCCCATCTATTTGCCCTGAAATGATGGGACCAGATGCCAGCAAGGAAGAAGACCCTAATTAACAGGATAGAAATCTTGGAAAAGAGAGATTTCAAGAGAGAAAAGAATTTCTCCAAATTCCTTTAGTTTCTTTTAACTCCAGACCTGAAGGGCTAGAGCCTTACTAACCACCCACCGCAGGACTCAGGATATGACACAGGGAGAGGAGGGCCTGCCTTTTCCAACCCTAGGAATTGTGGGGAAGGAAAGGGCAGAGAGGATAGAGCAGGAAGTGAGATGTGTATGTACCTCTCTGATTTCCTCCCTCTGGGCCAGCATCTGGAAGATTCTGGGCAAAGCTCTTGGCTCCCATAACATGTGTGCCTTGGAAGGACTGGGATGTCTCTGAATGCCCCAGTGATGGGAAATGGTGGTTGTGGGAGTGGCCGGTAGAAGCTTAAGAACAAGACAAAGCGGCTCCCCCAGGTCAATTGGTCCAGACCATGGGCTAAAGCAGCAGCCACCAATCAGTCATCCCAAATGGCAGTAGCCATTAGTCCATGGAAAAACCTAGAGCAGCCCCTTCACAGCAGAGACCTGTGGGATGTAAGGGAAGCCTAGTGGGTCTCAGCCACCACCTACTCTTCCCTAAGACCCATGATCTATAGCCATTTAGTCACCATCTTGGAGAACTGAAAATAGGAAGAACATCTTGAAAGACTGCACTTTAGCTAAAGAGAGTGATACATGCAAGAAACATAAGACTAACCCTATAGGGAACTAGAATTTTGAAGCAACTCTAAGGAAACTGACATTTCCTTTAATAGAAAGGCTAGCACAGTTCCTCTCACCGTCGTTGGAAGAACAGCTCTTATACCTCCAGGGAGAGTGGTTTGGGGAAGTGCCTCCACTGTGACTTAAATGACAGCCACTTCACAGGCAGGGAGCGCAGGTACTGTGCTGTGCAGTGCCAGCCGCTCAGAGGCATTTGAAAAGGAATGGGTCACCTGGGAGTTTTCTAACCTGTTTGCCGGTTTCCTGGACACCATGTCCCCTCCTGACCGAGCACTTGCTGTGACACAGAGATGTTTGTAGTGAAGTGAATGACAGGCAGTTTCATGAAGGTTAGGTCACACAGGAACAAAAGGCACCCTTGCCTGGATGGCGTGAGCCTTTCCCTGTTCTCGCCCATCAACTTCTCTACCAAACTGAACTCCGCTCAAATGCTTCAGCAAGATTTTTAGTCAAAACTTTTTAAATGCTTATTTTTAGAAGAAGAAATGTTTACTGTTTCGAGACTGAAAATTATGCTCAATTCTGCTGAATTTAATTCTGCAGAAATTTATTTTTAATACTCATTTCATGGGTAAGAGCTCAGAATATCCTTCCGTTAAGAGCAGCTCTAAAATTAGATATTCCTAATAGATTAATAAGCTTGGCTCTTGACAGCCACTTCTCTGCTGTTATTTCAAGGGGTTAATCCTGTAGGTGCGTCCATAGGTGAAGGTGCGTCCCAGCAAGGGCGCAAAGCCAGCAAAGCTTTCGGTCTGGCCTGCCAGTCTCCTCTCCATGCTGACACAATCCCCAGAACTGTGGCTCAGCTGCAACTTTCAGAAATAATCACTTCTTTTTTTTTAAGCTTTGTACCTAAATATACAAAATGTGTTGGCCAGAGTTGTATCATGATCATTTACATACTTACAATTCCTGCATTTTTAAATACTATTGGCAAATTAACATGGGTAAAAGCTATTATGTGAGATTTTATAAGAGTCCAAGATGAAGAACAAAGACACTTGGGATGGTCCTCAACGCTTTTCTGTCATTGCATTACCAGGATTCTGGCTTTCAGGAACATTCTCTCTAAGGATTAGAGCTAATTTAGTTGAAAAACCTAGGAATTGTTTATTGAGAACTGTTTTATCATATAGATTTCTCATCTAGGAATTATAGTACTCACATGTCAAGGAGTAAAATAGAAAATGGATTTTCTTTTTAATATTTTTTTATCTCTTGAAACTGGAAGGCAGTGGATTTGAAAGCAGTCCCTTTGTCCANAGATTAGTCCTTTGTCAGTTGCTTCACTTGCTATTATTTTCTCCCATTCTGAAGGCTGTCTTTTCACCTTGCTTATGGTTGCCTTTGTTGTGCAGAAGCTTTTAATTTTAACTAGGTCCCATTTGTTTATTTTTCCTTTTATTTCCAATATTCTGGGAGGTGGGTCATAGAGGATTCTGCTGTGATTTATGTTGGAAAGAATAAAACTAGAATACTTTCTAACACCATACACAAAAATAAACTCAAAATGGATTAAAGATCTAAACGTTAAGACCAGAAACTATAAAATTCTTAGAGGAGAACATAGGCAAAACACTCACTGACACAGCAAACTTTTAAACTGTGGTTAACTTGAAGAAGGGGCTGAGATTGGAGAGGATGTTCAGGGTGCTATACGCTCTCTATATGATGTATTTGCATGCATTTCTTAAAATAATCTATCTCTCTGTATTATGTGGGTGATCAAAAATATTTTGAATTTTAATGTAAAAGACTCCATTACTGGTAAAAGTTAGTTCTAAATAGGAGACTGTTTGAAATTTTAAGTTTTCCTGTAAGTGTTCATCTGGATCCACTTCTTTGTAGTGCCTTCTTTGTCTCATTTTTTAGCTTTAAAAAAGCCAGTTTAGGCTAAAAGGAGCCATTATGGTTTCTGGATATCACTGCATTTCTGATGATAAGCCCTTCAAGCTTGATTAGTTTTTAGTAGAATTACAGTGATTCTGAAGCAATCCTGAAGCCACCTGTTTTCCTCTGCCATATAAAAATCTACATCTGCTGTTGATAGGATCTAAAGTGTAAAAACATCACAAAGCAAGTTGGAGAGACCTGAGTTTCCAATGAAAACAAAGATTCTGTATAACTTTTAAAATATGTTTAAATAAGTCACTGAATGGAAAAGAAATCAAGGAATGCTCAAAGAACGTGCTCCTAGTGAAAGCAGGTACCCAGAGAGGCTGACAGAACAGTAAAGCTGTCTTTAATCTTGCAGTTATCTGCCAGCTACTGAGCTTAGGTTTTTCATGATGAGGAATGGGAAAACAGGAAATGAAGCCAAAGTGAGAAGTCTAGTAATAGACCTACCACGTAAACCTGGGACTGCAAGAAGCCACGTAAGCTCAGGGAAGGCATGAATAAAGAAGCCATCATCTCATGATAGTGGATGCTTGGAGCTGGTGCACAGGAATGACTGGAAAGGGGGTATGGAAAGGGGGGATGGAGGGAGGTTCAGGATGGGGAACACATGTGTACCTGTGGCGGATTCATGTTGATGTATGGCAAAACCAATACAATATTGTAAAGTAATTAACCTCCAATTAAAATAAAATTTAACCTCCAATTTAAAATAAATTTAAATAAATAAATTTAAACCTCCAATTTAAAATAAATAAATTTATATTTTTAAAAATTAAAAAAAAAGAAACCGTCATCTTAAAGAACTGCAAGAAAATTGTTATTCACACAACTAGGTTTTAAACAGAGGTAGAAAAAAATCCTTCCTGAGAATTTGTGATTAAAAGCTCTCCCTCATGTGAACTTGAAGCCTGAATTCAATTCACACCACCTGGCAAATTCAGAATTTAGTGTAAATCTGTCTCATCTTGGAAATCCTCTGCTCTCCTGGTATTACTAATCAGTTTGTCTATAAAAGAGGCTGTTTTCAAACCAGGCTTTAAGCTATTACTACCTTTAAAGTTCCAAGAAATGTCAACCCATCAAAGCAATTACAATGCATATAGAGAAAGTTCATGAGTGAGAACCACAGCAGAAACAGAAGTCAATAAAATGAGCCCTACAAAAACTTAGTATTTTGGTATTATGAGAACAGGATGGTAAACAAGTACTTTTAAGACTGAGAATATGAGTGAAGATCAGTTGACTGAAAACAATGATGTATGTTTGAAAACAAATTGAATTTCTATAATTGAATAGATAATTACATTTAAAATTTAATGCATCGTTCCAGAAATAGAGAGAAAAGTAGTAAATTTAAAAAGAGGTCTATAATGTTACTCAGGAATATAGAAGAATGTCAAAGAGAAAATAGAGAGATTAAGAGGCATGAAAGATAGAGTGAGAAGAAGAGGTGAGCAAAAATGAGGATAGTAAAATATTCAAAATATGTTGTGGACAGAATTGATGCAAGACCCAAACTCATAGATTCAGAATCCTAGTCAAGAAACATTTTAAATTTCTATATATAAATACATCACATTGATATTTCAGCAGAGAAAGGAAAAAGTTTGAAATCTTAAAGGACATATCTTAAAAATAACTAAAGAGAAATGAAAATTAGACAATTGATTTCTTGGCAGAAATAAAAAAAAAAACAAGAAAAAAAAATAGTGGGATGATATCATCAATGTGCTGAAGGAAAATATTTGCTAATCTAGCAATTTATATCTAGGAAAAGTATCACTTAGAGTGAAAGCAATAAACACACCTTCAACCCAACTCAAGATGACTGTAGATGTTTAGGTGAGAGTGTGGCAGGAAGGGCTGAGTGTTTGCCACAAGAGGACCTCCACTAAAATCATAAATCTATATCCTAGTCAGAAAATTAAATAAGCATGTCTGCTAAATTTTTCCATTTATAAACATAAAAGATTTTCAGCTCAGCTTTTTTGTTATGTTACTGTTGTTCTTCTTATTTTTAGTTAGTTTTTTTGTTTAATAAGAACACAGCTGAAGAATGAGGGCTAGGAAAGGAAAAGAAAAAATATACCAGGAAAATGCTAATCTAAAGAAACCTGCTTGGGCTATGTTTATATCAAATAAAATGAATTTTAAGGCAGAAAGAAAGAAGGCTGTTATATCATGGTAAAATTTTCAGTTCTCTAACAGACTATAACAATTTTTAACTTCTGTGCACAAAATAATGTCCACTCTTATAATGGATAAAGCAAAAATATTGGCAATATTGAATCTACCTCTCTAGTAAAAAATATTCATATTTGTTTTAGCAATCAATATTTCAAGCAGACCCCTCCAAAAATATCATTAAAGTATACAAAATGCAGATAAAACAACACAACTGGAAACTTTAATAATGTTTTTATGTGCATGTACAACAAGACAAAACTCAAATCCAAGGGAAATTTCATACTTAAAATATTCCTCTTAGGTAAAGATGCCAACTGTTATTCTCTTCTATCAAAGAAAAAGAAAAAAAGGTGGTATAGCAATTAGACATTATGTGAAGAAAAATATAATTTCCAATTGCTATGACTCTCTATTAAAAAGGATTTTCATATAAACTATTTTAATCAATAAGAGTTTAACAAATTTACTGAGTATAAAATCAATATACAAAAATCAGTTGAATATCTGTAAGTAAGCAATAGGCAGCTGCTAAGTTGCTTCAGTCATGTCTGACTCTGTGCGACTCCATAGACGGGACCCCATAGATGGGAGCCCACTGTCTCTGGGATTCTCCAGGCAAGAACACTGGAGTGGGTTGCCATTTCCTTCTCCAATGCATGAAAGTGAAAAGCGAAAGTGAAGTGGCTCAGTTGTGCCCGACTCTTAGCGACTCCATAACTGCAGCCCACCAGGCTCCTCCATCCATGGGATTTTCCAGGCAAGAGTACTGAAGTGGGGTGCCATTGCCTTCTCCGAATAGGCAGCTAGCATAATTTTAACATTTCTAATACTGTAGCAGATATACAGTACCCAATAATAACTTTAGCAACATGTATTAAATAAAGATCATGAAAAAATATATAACACTCTACTGAAAAACATCAAAGAAGACCTATTATAATATGCCAATGAATTAGAAGAGTCTATAGCATAAAAAGTGGGTTCTTCCAAATTGATCTATAGATTAAATGCAGTGCCAAAAAAAAAAGTCCCCTCAATATTTGTAGAATTGGACAAACTGATTCCAAAATTTACATGGAGAAGCAAAAGCTCAGAAGTTGCTGAGTCTCCTAAAAGGAATAAAGTATGACTATAAAGGATTATCATACACAGTCATCATGAAAATATAGTGATTAAGATATTAGTGCAATTTGGCAAGTTGAACATTGACACAAATAGGTGGTCTATAAACAAATGTACTGAGATGTGAAAATTTGACTTATGATATAATTGGCACTCAAAATTTTATCTAAGAAACTAAGGGTTTTTGAGAAATGTTGTCAGGGCTATTGGTTATTGATACACACACACAAAAAAAACTGGATCCTTACCTCACATCATACACAAAAATCAAGTACATTTAAGACTTAAATATGAAATATAAAACTATGAATCTTTAGAAGGTAATGGAGAGTACATTTATGATCTGGGAAAAGGGAAGTCTTTTTCTAACAATATCAAGAAAAAAGAACAAGACATAAAAGGAAATATTGATAATTTGGTCTAAATTAAAAGATATTTTGTTCATCAAAACACTCTGGAGGGCTTCCCTGGTGACCTGGTGGTGAAAAATCCACCTGCCATTATAGGAGACATGGGTGCTATCCCTGGTCTGTGATGATCTCACACGCCACAGAGCAAAACCAATCCTGTGCACCACAACGACTGAGCCTGTGCTCCAGAGCCCAGGAACCGCAGATACTGAGCCTAGCACTACAGCTCCTGAAGCCCGCGGAGCCTAGAGTCCACACTCCACAAGAGAAGACTCTGCAGTGAGGAGCCCACGCACCGCAGCTAGGGAGCAGCCCCCACTGTCTGCAGTGAGAGAAAAGCCCACGCAGCAACCAAGACCCAACAAAGCCGAAAATAAATAAGTAAAATTATCTATATGTATATATATATATAACTCTTTAAAGAAAGTGGAAAAATGTAACAGCAACACATAACATCAAAAATTAATGTCCATAAGATATATAAGATTTCTATAGGTTAAGAAAAAGCATGTCAATTAGACTTCAAAAATAAATTATAAAATTAGAATATAATTACTATTGAAAAAAATCATGATAATTATATAATACTTCAAAATTTAAAAATAAAGATATAAACTTAATTTGTATTAAAAAACGAAAAAGACAAACATTGGAAAATGTGCAAGAACTTCCATGCTTCTGTTGAGAGGCACAAATGGCCAATAACATAAGTCGGCTGAACATCACTGGTAACTGTGCTGTGCTGAGCCTCTCAGCCGTGTCTGACTCTCTGTGACCCCATGGACTGTAGCCCACCAGGCTCCTCTGTCCATGGGATTCTCCAGGCAAGAACACTGGAGTGGGTTGGCACACCCTCCTCTAGGGGATCCTCCCAACCTAGGATCACACCCAGGTCTCCCACAGTGCATGTGGATTCTTTACCATCTGCGCCACCAGGGAAACCCTCTTTGGTACTTAAGGAAATGCAAATTTAAGCCATAACATTATATTACTGTATGCTGTCAGATTTATGTCTGCTGATGTCAGGTGATGTTCAAGAAAATGGTGCACCTAGGACCGTTCTAGATTGCTATCACTAGCAATGTAAACTGGTCCAAATACACCGGGAACAACTTGACACAGTCTAGGAAAGTTGAAGATAATACATTCCCAGGACCAGAAATTCCTCACCGAGGTAGAAACTCCCTGGAGAAGTTCCCACTTATAT
This sequence comes from Neotragus moschatus, assembly GCA_006410615.1. NCBI lineage: Eukaryota > Metazoa > Chordata > Mammalia > Artiodactyla > Bovidae > Neotragus > Neotragus moschatus. The sequence continues at coordinate 766,427 of SJYA01001810.1, forward strand.
GCATTCGGAGAACTGGGCAAGAATTCATAACAATACTCTTTATACCAACAAAACATTGGAAATAACTACAAGAATAGAATGAAGAAATTTTAATAGTATGTACACAAGAATATTACGTGGCAACAAAATAAATATGAAGGGCTACCCTGGTGGCTCAGTTAGTAAAGAATCTGCTGGCAATGCAGCAGACCACCTGCAATGCAAGAGACGTGAGTTGGATCCCTGTGTTAGGAATTCCCCTAGAGAAGGAAATGGCAGCTCATTCCAGTATTCTTGCCTGGGAAATCCCATGGACAGAGGAGCCTGGGGGGATACAGTCCATGGGGTAGCAACAGTTGCACTAAGCAACTGAACCACCACCACCAAATAAATTTGAGCCACAGACAGCAACCCGGACCACAGCATTTAGTGGAAAGCAAGTGGCCAGAGAACATGCTTCCACTTTTATGAGTTTAAAAACCTGCAAAGCAGATTAACATGTTGCTTAGGAATGCAAACTTGGTAAAATACTTTTTAAGCATGGGAATCATAAGCAAACAAACAACAAAACCCTAGACTGCTTTTCCTTCTGAGTCAGAGAGGAGATGAGATCGTGGAGAGGCACAATAAGAACTTGCAGCCCAATGTTTTATAAACTGGTCAGTTTATTAGTAATAAACTGTTCTTGATATCTTATGAGTATTTTACCCACTTTTATATTTATTTAATATTTAGGAAACACCAGTTTTAAATAAGGAAGAAAGAGAGTAGTCATAATATTTTGGCGCACTAAATTCAACTTGACAGGTGAGATTCTTCATATGCTGCCATCTTTAGTATTTTTCCTAGGATTGAAATGATTTTCCATGATTCCATGTAGAAAGTGGAAAATAAACTCACTCAGATGAAGTCGCTCCTTTGGTAACCACCCTGGGGGCGGGTGGAAAAGTATTGAATGAAGCCCGCCTCCTCCACGGACTCTGGGCCTCGCTCTCTCTGCAGTCAGCCCCCTCCTTTCTGCTGTGCCGCTCAGCCCAGCGCGCCAGTCCTCTCTGTGCCTTCTGCTGCCAGCCACCACACCTCCAGATTTCCCTGTGGCTGCTTCCTTTTTCTTCAGTCCTCAGTGCAAATAGCAACTCCATACAGAAAACTTCTCAGACTACGTAGTAGACTCTTATTGCTTCTGTCTGTTTCCTCTTATTTGCGGCACTATTCCCTATCATGTTCATGTGGTTATCTGTTTGTTAGCAGCCTTACTTCCGCACAGGGGCCACATCTCTTTTAGTCTTGCCCTAAGTACTTGGCAGATTCATGAGTACCTCAAAAGGTAAAGAGTCTACCTTCAATGCAGGAGACTTGGGTCAGGAAGATCCCCAGAGAAGGACATGGCAACCCATTCCAGTATTCTTGCTTGGAGAATTCCATGGACAGAGGAGCCTGGCAGGCTGTAGTCCCTGGGGCTGCAAAGAGTCAGACTCCACTGAGCAACTTTCACTTTCACTAAGGTTGGCATACAGATTGTCAATTAAAAATGATGGGGACTTCCCTGGTGGTCCAGTGGCTAAGACTCCATGCTCCCAATGCAGGGGACCTAGATTCGATCCCTGGTCAGGGAACTGGCTCCCACACGCTCCAACTAAAGATTCCCAAGTGTCACAACTAAGACAGAGCACAGCCAGATAAATAAATACTTCAAAAAAATGGCATTAATTAATATTTTTGCTAAATATTTTGGGCAAAAAACTTAGCACTTTTTATTTTTATTAGAGTATGCTGATTTACAATATTGTGTTAGTTTCTGCTGTACAGCTAAGTTATTCATATATCCACTCTTTCTTAGATTCTTTTCCCATATAGGTCATTATAGAGTATTGAGTAGAGTTTCCTGTGCTATACGGTAGGTTCTTATAGATATCTGTTTTATATATAGCAATGTGTATATATGAATACCTATCTCCCAGTTTAACCCAGCCCCTTCTTCCCTCTTTTGGTAACTGTATGTTTTTTCTCTACATCTGTGACTCTATTTCTGTCTTGTAAATAAAGTTGTACCATGTTTTTAGATTCTACATATAAGGAATAACATATGATATTTGTCTGTCTCTGGATAATTTTTTTTTAATTTGGGAAACATTAAATTTCAAAGAGTCATTTCCTTGCTTCATTTATTCAACAAGTATCTGTCATCTTTAATGTGTTAGACATTATACTAGATGCCAGGCTGTAGGTTGAACAGGCAGGTAGTACCAGGAACCTCATGCTGGGATTGGACAGGGCTCCAGCTGTTAGGTGCAAAGGCTTGTGGAGGTCAGTGTAAAATCAAGAACAGAGTAATTGAGAGGCCAAGATACTGAAGAACTAAGGACAAGACTCTGGGTATTTCTGTTTAAGGGTATTTGGGGGTATTTCCATGGTGACACCTCAAGACATCATGAAGATTAAAGGATGAGAATATCAGAGATAATGAAAGCTTTAGGAAAGAAAGGCCATCATAGCACCAAAGGCCAGAGCTTCCACCAGAAAGCAAAAAATAAGAGGCAACAAAGCCTGAGTCACTGCATCAGTTTCTGAATAATGGTCCATCTCTCTAAACGTTTCCTCATAAATGTCATTGAAAAACCCAGCTGAGAAAACCCTTCTGAATTCCAAGACTGATTAGTAAAATCATGTTTCTACTTTTGGTCTGTTGCAAGAAAGATGAGAAATGACCCAGGAAGAACAGAGAAGTTGCTGCAATATCCCTGATACAATGCTACATTAGCTTCCTAGTCAATACACTCTACCCAGTTTTATATCATGCTAAAATATTACTATTTGATTAGACATGTTTGTGTCCAGTTTTGAACAAAGCCATTTTTGAACATAACTGGTTCACTGGTTGATGTAGGGACACTTGCCCCAACTGTATCTTTGTTTTTATGGAATGCTCTGATTCTGTTCATTTTTCTTTTTTTTTTTATTTACACTCTTTCCAACAGAGAACATGCTCAAAGCAAGAGGGCTCTCTATATAAAGGGTGCAGTTACCCTCTACAATCTCTGTGAGATAGTTCAGAAATTCCTTGAGGAATCTTTGCTTTCTAACTACTGTAGGACACTACTGACCATGCCATAAGGTTATCACAGTTGTCTGCTAGTGACCTTTTGCTCCTTAGGTGCTGAAATGTGCACTCTTGGGTTCTCGTTGATTTTTGTTACCACCACGCTAGATTGGTAATGATGCCTACCAACACATCCCATCACCCATCCTCGGGGAATTAGTTTTACATCTTATCTCCTTGTTTATTGAAACCAATGCAGTCAGTATTCAGACTATTCATGCTGAGTATAAGGTAACCAGCAAACCAATCTGCATTTTTAACTCAAAAGCTCAATTCTTTCATTTAATATTAAATCACAGATTGTTCAGCTTCTAAGTGGGTCACACATTGTGTTAAGTGATCCAGCTCTGTCCTTTGCCATCTGGCTACATGAATCAGTGTCAGATGGATGCAAATATATCTCTGAGAGGGAACCTTGGGAAAGAGTGCTGAGATACCAAGCATAGACCCTAGGACATTTACCCATTCCCAGAAGAATGCATTGAAGGTAAATCCAAATATCACAGCACAGGTTTAAATACTGGCTGTATGATTTCACTATTAATTTCATTGGATGCTATGAGTCTGAGTAAGTCCTGTCTCTGCTTCATTTACCTTAATTTTGTTGCATGCCCAGAAATTCAAGGACATTCAAGGACAGCAGGGAGCAGATGAGAAAGAGTGTGTGATAAAAACTACAAGTAGCCTCAAGGACAATAATAACAATAATAATAATACAAAGACAGAGAGGCTTGTGTATCCAACTGGCTACTGGGTTTTCCTTTGACCATCAGAACTGGTTCCCAATTTGAACTTCAGAGTTTTACTGGTACAGTAACGACTGAGATGAATAAGTATAATTATAAATGTTATTTTATAAAAAGGTTCCAATAAGATGGAATACAAATTAAAATAATGTGTTCGGAAATA
>SJYA01001810.1:770619-807917 GCA_006410615.1 Neotragus moschatus
ATTAAGATAATGTGTTCGGAAATAGCAAGGTGTGGTGGGGGAGGGGGGAGGGAGGGTCGGGATTGGGAGCTCATATACACTCGTGGCTGATTCATGTCAAATGTATAGCAAAACGAATACAGTATTGTAAAGCAAAACAAACTAAAAAAATAAAAATTAAAAAATCAATAGAAAATAAATGAGGAAATAAGATCAAGGGAAAATAAGAGAGGTAATTTAGAGGCAAGAAGGACTGAGTTTGTAAACTGTACACAAAAGCACACACCATAATAACCTGTATATTAATTGGTGTTGGGCCATAGAGTCCACAGCTCAAAACTAGCTATAGAGGAGAAAACCCCCTGAAGTACTGTGGGCTTGCAAAGAAGGTTGACATTATACACTCTCCCATATCCAGAGCCCTCCATGTACTCAATCACACTACCTCCAGGTCTTATTACTGCCCTCACTCACCCACTCAAATATTTTGTAAATGTATCGACGTGCCAGCACCATCTCAGGTTCTTGGGAAACCATGGTTTGTAAAAGTAGACATGATTCCTGCCCCAGTGGAGCTTCAGAGAAGGGACAGAGATAGACAAAAAGCAGATAATCACAGAAATGTATGAGACAAAACAATCACATAAGTGAATGAGACACCTCTGTAGGAAAGAAACATGGTTCTGAGAAGAAAAATACAGAATGATCTAAGAGAAAGATAAAGATTAGGGGGGATTTCTTGAAGCAACTAATGTTTAAACTGAGAGCTGAAGCTCAGTAGGACATAACTGAGTAAATGTTGCAGGATCCATGGAGCGAGGGGGCGTGTGTGGATGGAGGGAGGCCCTTGCTGCTGTGGTGGTTGTTCAGTCCCTCAGTCGTGTCAACACTTTATGACCCCATGGACTGCAGCACGCCAGGCTTCCCTGTCCATCACCATCTCCCAGAGCTCGCTCAAACTCATGTCCACTGAGTCGGTGATGCCATCCAACCATTTCACCCTCTGTCGTCCCCTTTTCCTCCTGCCTTCAACCTTTCCCCAGCATCACAGTCTTTTCCAGTGAGTCGGCTCTTCACATCAAGTGGCCAAAGTACTGGAGCTTCAGCTTCAGCATCAGTCCTTCCAGTGAATATTCAGGATTCATTTCCTTTAGGATTGACTGGTTTGATCTCTTTGCAGTCCGACGGACTCTCAAGAGTCTTCTCCAAAACTGCAATTCAGAAGCGTTATTTCTTTAGGACTCGGCTTTCTTTATGGTCCAACTCTCACATCCATACATAACTACTGGAAAAACCATAGCCTTGACTAGACAGACCTTTGTTGGCAAAGTAATGTCTCTGCTTTTTAATACACTGTCTAGGTTGGTCATAACTTTTCTTCCAAGGAGCAAGCATTTTTTAATTTCATGGCTACAGTCACCATCTAATTTAATTTACATTTCATAGCTGCAGTGATTTTGGAGCCCAAGAAAATAAAGGGAAGCCCTTCTAGAAATAAGAAATAGTAGATGCAAAGACATTGTACCTGTAGGGACCATAGTGTGCTCAAGAAACTGAACCAGTAGGGCACAGAGAACAAAGAGGAGAGTATATGATGGGAAAAGAAATGTTGACAGAAGTAAAACCCATACAACCTTGGTTGCTGCCTTAGCAAGGTTGGGTTTTATTCTAATAAGCCTTAACCCTGGGTAGAGGTAGTGATATGATCAGATTTAGGTTTTGAAAAGGTTTCTATTGATTGAAGTGGAGAACAAATAGAAGGGTGGCAAGATCAAACAGGATGCAAGAGATTAGTTAGGACTCTTAATGCAGCAAGAGACATTCACAGTATGGACTTGGAGATGGAGAGAAGTATTTAAGAATGTGAGAGGCAGAACTTAGTACCAGGTTGATGATACATTGTAGCGCAGGGAAGAAGTCAAGGACTGATGTGGGTTAATAGTATGTGCAACTGGGAGAGTATTGTCATCTAACACTGGCCTAGAGATTGACAGGATACAGCAAAACTGGAGATGAGGAGAGGGCAATACTGGACGTGGTATGATTGAAATCTAAGTAGAGACGTTAAGGAAACGGTGAGATATATCCATTTGGAATTGAGAGAAATCTTCTGGAGAAAAAAAAAAGACTTGAAAATCATATATAATATAAAGATGGAAGAATGTCTGAGCGTGAAACAAAGTTTCCAAGAGAAAGACTGTCGAAAGAGAGAAGAGACCACAGATGGAGCCTTGAAGAGATTTTAAGATGCTCCTTGGGTTGGGGTTATTCTAAAAACGACACAAGATTGCAGGGGCAAGTCTTTTTTTCCCCCAAAACTAACTTACACTTCTTTCCTATTGTTTTGTGTTGTGTTGTCTTACCAAGGATAGACAACTATCATCCATCTCTCACTCTAGAATTTCCTTAGCTAACCATGAATTGCCTCTTCCAGGGATGATAGGAGAAGCTTCACCATAAATGGGTTTCATCAAAATAAAGGATGTTTTATAATTGGGTTAGAGTTTCATGAATAGGACTTTATATGCCTGCTAAATGATGCTTGTTATCAAACCCATGTCAATGTTAGTGACTTTATGCTTTGGTCTTTTAAGGGTCAGTTACTCTCTCCTTGATCTGTCTGTGAGATCTGCATGAGGTGCTGCCCAGAGATGCTCTGAGATTTTATTTGAGATGACCTGGAGTTTCCACTGTCATTTACTTAGAAATGACCCTTTCGCATATTTTAGAATTCAGTCGGTTTTGCAAGTTCATTATTGCAAAGCATAGCTGAAGAAAGTATAGAATTGTGTGACAGATAAATGAAGAAACCAACAGAAAAGCTCAAGTTCCTGCTCTCCAATGGTTTTCATTGTCCCACATTGTATTCACATGGTAGGCAGTGCGTGAGATGGAAAGATCCTTATTGAGAAACATGGTTTTCTTTCCATGATTATTTATTCACCGAACATGATAGTAATGTCATGCCAAGAAAGCTGCATTGTGTTCATGTGTACATGTGTGCACTATGGATATTCACATGTTCTCTATGTGTTTGCCCATGTTTACTATATAATTAAAACCAAAACACCAACCTGTGATATCCCCAGATGGATCACTAACTGTATAACTTAAGTAGCAGGTAGATTCCTTTTCTTTTGCTGTTCATTTTAATATAGGTAAGAGGAAATAATGTTTTTTCAAGATAGTAGGAAAGAATATAATGGAACCGCATGTCCAACGTGGAAGCCACTAATTCACAAATAGTGACCTAAAATTAATTAAAATTAAAAATTAAGTTATTCCATCATACTGGCCACAATTCGGTAGTGTCTACAGCATTGGACAGTGCCAATATCCAACTTTTCCACCATCACAGAAAGTTCTATGAAACAGCTCTGAACCAGGGATCCAGGCTGCTGCCAGTTTTTGCAGAGCCCACAAACTAAGAATGATTTTACATTTTGAAATGATTGAAAAATAATCAAAGGAAGAAAGTTTTATTTTTTAAAATATGTATTTATTTACTATGGTTGCACTTAGTTGCAGCAGGGATCTTTGATCTTCATTGTGCGGCATTCAGGCAGGATCTTTAGTTGTGGTGTGGGAATGCTTAGTTGTGGCACGTGGAATCTAATTCCCTGACCAGGCATCAAGCCCAGGGCCCCTGCAATGGGAGCAGAGAGTCTTAACCACTAGACTGCAGGGAAAGTCATTCGAAATTCAAAGCTGAGTGTCATTAAATAAAGTTTGTTGAACACAGCTGAACCCCATCCTTTTCATTCTGTTTATGACTTTTCCCCTGGCAGCAGCCCCATTGAGTAGCCACAATAGAGACCTTAAAGCCTGCAAAATCTAAAATATTCACTCTGGCTCTTCAGAAAAGTTTGCCCATGTTTGAGTTAAAGGAGGGAGAGTAATAGTGTTGTTACCAAGTCCAAACTCACTCTGCTCACCACATGACAGGCCAGTTCACTGGAGACGAGGTATTGAGGCAAGGAATAATGACTTTATCTGGAAAGCAAGCTGACTGAAAAGAAGGTAGACTAATTATCTCAAAATCACCATTTTATTGGGGTCTGGATGCCAGGTTCTTTTACAGAAGCCAGCAGGGAAGGAAGTGGGACAGTAAAGTAGAAAGGTCACAAGTCTTGCAAACATCTCCTGGAATGGCCAGCCTCAGGGAAGAGACATGTGAATTTCTTACTTCCTGTATGTTCACAGGAGTACAGGGTCAGGACGTTACCCTGAACAAGAGGCATTTTGGTTTAACATTCAGGCAGAAGTGCAGGGTTCCCTGAGACAGGCCATTATGTATAGACAGTGTCCTTGCAGTGAAGAGAAGCAATGAGTAGAAAAGGTTAAAGTAAAAGAAACAGATCCAACATGTAGTCAGATTTTGTTCTTCCCCATAACTGTCACAACCCACTTTACTAGAGACTGACCTGTATGGTTTGAAAAAGGACATCAGAGGAAGAGAACACGTGTGCAGAAGCCATGTCTTGATTGCTATAGGACACCACCCTGCCTTTTAGGATTTGACTGGAGTGTTAAGCCTCCAGAAATACTGGGAGGTCACCTTTAACATGAATCCTAAGGGCTTCATGAAACCCTCAGCTTTCTCAGTGTCTTTTTGTAATTAAAAAAAAAATACTGTCTAAAGCTCACTTCTCTCTGTGGTCCACTATCCTCCTCATTGTCAAAAGGCAAATTATATTCTCTCCAAGGCTTGACAATATGAAACAAGGAAATTCACTTACCCTCTTGACAGCAATGCCGATTATCTTTTTAACCTTCTCTTAGGCTAATGGCTGAGACGATGAAAAATTAGTTTGCAGTGGGATCCTTCAGCTCTTATTCTATCCTCTCTTCCCACCTCTTGAGAATACGTTCACTAAGACGAATTTGTAGTCTCTTATTAGGCCAGGCTTAAATCCATGCAAGAACTTAATGAAGTCATTCTCTATTAGAAATGCCACAAGGCTATCGAGAGTTTCTGTAAGGAGTACGATTGTATCTTCTATACCTGTGAGTTAACTGGTCTGTTACAAAGCACCCTAGGGAGCCCAGCCTACGCATTTGATATGTTGCTGGACAAGATTGTATCTGAGGGGCGGGGGAAATCCTCAGCAAATGTATTTCTTGTTTAAGCCTCTAATTCTTTAGCATTAGCTTTAAGCCTAACTGATTTCACAGGAAAAAATCATTAAGAAAAGTCCATGACCCCAAAGATTGCTGTCTAGGTTTTCCTGGGCATGACTCAAGTTCAGGCATGCGTACAAGTCTCCCCTTAGAAATGTGTGCCCACTGACCTCTCATGTCAGTTGACCTCAACCTGTCGTTGGCTGCTGGAGGAAATTCAGGTTAAGAACATGAACACTTATACTTCAGTCTCTAAGATTTCAGAGCCCGATTCCTGTATACCTACCTTAGTTTGTACTTTCTTTATATCCTCCAGCCAACAGATATATCCAGTGTCCCTGATTCATTAAAATGTTAAGAGGAACACTCCCGGAAGGAATCATTGATCCAACATTTCCATAGTAAAAGGGAAGTTGTAAATATCATTCATTTTGATATTTAAATTTCCCACTAACACGCATCTGATTTATTTGATTTAATATTAAAGAATGGGAAGAGTAGAACAAACTAGATATGTATAAGCCATTTGGTTTTTAAATAGAAACAAAACAAAAACCTTAGCATAAAACTTTTTATTACTGAAAGCATTTTGAAATTATTATTGAGATCCCTGGAGCACAGAGTATGGACATAACAGGACCTAAGAGAAGCAGAAGATATTAAGAAGAGCTGGCAAGAATACACAGAAGAACTATACAAAAAAGATCTTCATGACCCAGATAATCAGGATGGTGTGATCACTCACCTACAGCCAGACATCCTGGAATGTGAAGTCAAGTGGGCTTTAGGAAGCATTACTCCGAACAAGGCTAGTGGTGGTGATGGCATTCTAGTTGAGCTATTTCAAATCAAAGTGCTGCACTCAATATGCCAGCAAGTTTGGAAAACTCAGCAGTGGCTACAGGACTGGAAAGCGTCAGTTTTCATTCCAATCCCAAAGAATGGCAATGCCAAAGAGTGTTCAAACTACCGCACAATTGCACTCATCTCACACGCTAGCAAAATAATGCTCAAAATTTTCCAAGGCAGGCTTCAACAGCACATGAACCATGAACTTCCAGATGTTCAAAGTAGATTTAGAAAAGGCAGAGGAACCAGAGATCAAATTGCCAACATTGCTGGATCATCAAAAAAGCAAGAGAGTTCCAGAAAAACATCTACTTCTGCTTTATTGACTATGCCAAAGCCTTTGACTGTGTGGATCACAATAAACTGTGGAAAGTTCTTCAAGAGATGGGAATACCAGACCACCTGACCTGCCTCCTCAGGCCAAGAAGCAACAGTTAGAATTGGACATGGAACAACAGAGTGGTTCCAAATGGGCAAAAGAGTATGTCAAGGCTGTATATTACCACCCTGTTTATTTAACTTATATGCAAAGTACTTCATGCAAAATGCTGGGCTGAATGAAGCACAAGCTGGAATCAAAATTGCTGGGAGAAATACCAATAACCTCAGATATGCAGATGACATCACCCTTATGGCAGAAAGTGAAGAAGAACTAAAGAGACTCTTGATGAAAATGAAAAAGGAAAGTGAAAAACTTGGCTTAGGAGTTGCAAACAGTGGTGCCCGGTGGGAGTCAGTATGGCGGCCGAGCGCAAAGCTAAATTATCCAAGAACTTGCTGCACATGAAGTTCATGCAAAGGGGACTGGACTCGGAATCCAAGAAACAACTAGAAGAGGAAGAAAAGAAAGTCATTAGTGAGGAGCTGAAAGAGAGTTTCATTATAGAAGAGCAGAGTTTCTTGGTGTGTGAAGAACTTCTCTATGAAAGAATGTCGTTCAGAAGATTTAATCCTAAGGTTGAGAACTTAATGCTTCAGATGAACGCCAAGAACAAAGCAGAAGTTGAAGAGCGAACAGTGGAGCTCGAAGTGTCAGATGAAGAAATGGCTAGAAGATATGAGATCTTGGTGGGGATAATTGGAAAAAAGTTTGCCAAGAAAAGAGACCGTGCCATTTACGAAGAAGATGGAAATGGAGACATAAAACCAATTAAAGGTGTTCTTAAAGCCCCAAGATTAAAGTGGAGGCCTTAAAATATGGCTCAGGGATGACAGCGTATTTTGGAACTCAACTCTGTAGGTTCCTCTATAGTTATTAATGTCATAATGTTTATTTGTAAAGAAATGTATACTTTTGGAAACATCCTGCTTTTGGAACAGACGTGTGATGGATGTTATACATCCTTTGCTTAACAGTGTTCATCAAGAGTGGACTTTTAACCCTTGTACATAGGTATGTGGTACCTTCCTAAAGAATATTTTATCTCAGATTTTTTTAAATATATATCTCCAGTCACTGACCTTAAATTGAACTCATGAAAACTAAAACCAGTGTTTAAATTGCCCTTATGTTTATAAACATGTCAAGTCAGTTCATACATATATTTTGGAATCATGTCATGAGAATCTATGATATGTTAATTCATCAAGAACAAACTTACCTCTTCGGGCTAACTATTTTCATGCCACAAAGTCAATGTCAATGTGTGGAATTATGTTTTTCATTGTTGTTTAAGCTTTTAATTAACTTTCAGACATTGTTCTATAATAAACACCTGTTTTCATATAAAAAAAAAACTTGGCTTAAAACTCAACATTTAAAAAACTAAGATCATGGCATCTGGTCCCATCACTTCATGGCAAATAGATGGGAAAAGTAAGATACCTTATTTTGGGAGGTGGGGGCCTCCAAAATCACTGCAGATGGTGACTTCAGCCATGAAATTAAAAGATGCTTGCTCCTTGGGAGAAAAATTATGACCAACCTAGACAGCATATTAAAAAGCAGAGACATTACTTTGCCAACCAAGGTCCGTCTAGTCAAAGCTGTGGTTTTTCCAGTAGTCATGTATGGATGTGAGAGTTGAACCATAAAGAAAGCTGAGTGCTGAAGAACTGATGCTTTTGAACTGTGTTGTTGGAGAAGACTCTTGAGAGTCCCTTGCACTGCAAGGAGATCCAACCAGTCAATCCTAAAGGAAATCAGTCCTGAATATTCTTTGGAAGGACTGATGTTGAAGATGAAACTCCAATACTTTGGCCACCTGATGTGAAGAACTGACTCATTGGAAAAGACCCTCATGCTGGGAAAGATTGAGGGCAGGAGGAGAAGGAGACAACAGAGGATAAGATGGTTGGATGGCACCACTGACTTGATGTGTCCATCAAACTCCATGATGAGTTTGAGCAAGCTCCGGGAGATGGTGATGTACAGGGAATCCTGGCGTGCTGCAGTCCATGGAGTCACAAAGAGTCAGACACGATTGAACAACTGAACTGAACTGAACTGNAACAGAGGATAAGATGGTTGGATGGCACCACTGACTTGATGTGTCCATCAAACTCCATGATGAGTTTGAGCAAGCTCCGGGAGATGGTGATGTACAGGGAATCCTGGCGTGCTGCAGTCCATGGAGTCACAAAGAGTCAGACACGATTGAACAACTGAACTGAACTGAACTGGAGCACACAGTGGCAGTTTTGGAAGCACTAGGTGTTTTTTCACCACGTACAGTACCTGAGACCAGATAGATGGATGGCCTTGTCAGAAAATATCATGAAGCCAAACTTTCATAATTATTTCAAATTGTCTATGTTTATAACCCTAAGTCTCTTTTTAAATGCTCATTGGACCAGTGGTCTTTGACATATAACTGCTGTACCAAGAAATAACCTGTTAATAACAAAACAGAGTCTTAGCTTCACCGTGTGTGATTTCTAGAGGATGTGAATGCTGAGGGACTCATAGGTGTGAGTAAGAGTGAGGACTCTGGAAGTTGTGGGAAGAGGTTCCAGGTAGAGGGAGAGCGGATATGGCTGCCCAGAAGCTAGGGGACCGCGGGTAGAAATGAAAGAAGTCCATTAGGATAGCAAAGAGGCTGAGGAGGCACATGGAGCCAGAATAGGCAGATCATTGTAAGAGGCCATAAGGGCTTTGGAGTTTTACTCAGAGGCCAGTAGCAACCATGGTCCAATTTCCATTTTAGTAGCAAAGAGAACCAGGAGACTAGTTAGAAGGCTATTTGTGTCTATGCCCTTGAGAAGAAAGCAGAAGTAAGGGTCACCCAATATATCTTTTGTGGAATAAGACTATTCCACAACCAATGATGAAGAAAGATAAAGAACACATTTAGGGGATTGCTAACTCATTACTTCTATATTCCTTTATGTAACAAAACAACCGTCCTTTCTAAATGAGACAAAACTGTATAATTGCTTTTTAAAAATATTTAAGTCTCACGGTTACCTCTTAAATGTGAATCTCCGTGTGTTACTGCAGTCGAATGTATCCAAAGGCTTGCATCGGTATATTCTAGCCCAGATTCCACAGGGATGACCCTGAGACCAGATGCAACCTTTAGAAGCAATGCTGTTCTCCCCAGGTGGGGCACTCGGTGCTCAGAGTTTATGACATCTGCTCAAGTTCAGAACAGCCTGCGCAGGGAGAGGGGGGCCCGGCTTTGTCACTGGCTCACACACCTGTCTGCCACGTGATAAGCCATCCCATCAGGTTTCATCCGGATGTCGACCACAGGCTAACCAGTGACCTTTCCTCTTCTCAAGACTTATTTAGACTCTCCCTGCTGTTTATCTAAATCACTGCACGATTTGACCTTGGCTTCCAGTGCCTTCAGGTTATGAGTATGAAGGTCAGGTCATTATAAAAGAGTGAGGTCCATCGCTAATGACCGCAGGACATATCTTAGATATTGGGATGTTGAATAAATCTCACCAGTTCCTTTTATTATAATGTGCCTCTTTTTCTTAAAAGCTAAGCCCTGAAATAAAAGAGTTTAAGTGGGAATTTATTTTTTGATAAATGAATTTTGTGAAGTAAATTTTCACAAATACTTCCCCATTCTTCCAGTTAAAATGTAATTTTCATGGGATTTTGAAAGTTAAGTTCAGACTGATGAATTCACTTGGTAGCTATTACTTGCCATTTGTATATGACCTTGTAATAAACATGTTATTGACCTAGGGATGATGAGGACTAAGACTTAGATGGTTCCATTTCTAACAGCAAAATAAAAACTATTATTGGCTTCAATAAAATTTAGTGGTCTTAAAATTTAAATAGAACAGTTGTTTATACTTAGAGAAATGGAGAGTTAGTTATATACGATACTTCAATAAATTGTGGAACACTTGGTCCTCAAAAGTGTCCATTATAATACTTTAAACAAATTAAATTTTATTTAAAAGTTTCAGGTCTCCTGAATGTCAGGGGAAGGTGAAAATGCAGTCAGGAGATATAAAGGCTAGCTCAGGAAATACAGCCAGAAATCCTGAACTTGGATTTCTTTGCATGTCCTTGTATGGTATCATGGCTTGAAAGATGATCTTGATGACTACTGACATCTTGTAAACTTGAGTGGAAAGTGCAGTGTATTCCTTTTCCATGGACTGAAGCACATGTTAGCTCTTGAGCCAGATTATAAGAATCCCTATCATAAGATTGTGGAAAATGAGTGGAAAGAATCCAGACTGAAAGCCTGACCCACATTTGACTCCTTGTTTTAAGGACAACGTTTGATAATGCTTTCAACACATGGCTTCCTGAGCAAAGATCTTCAGTAAGTAGTTGTTTAACATTTAACCATATGAATTAATCTGAGTCCTTAGGGAAATCCAAGCAGATGTGGACAAAGACTCACATCCCTCAGAAAGCACCCCATATTGGCAGCTGGAAACAATAAAGACTTGTTGTATAATCATAGCAAACTCCAATTCTTTTCAAAACTATGGTAGACTGAAGGGTGGTCCTCTAGAAGATATGTCCACATTCTGATTCCCTGGATCTATGAATATTACCTTATTTGGGAAAAGGGCCCTTGGAAAATGTAATTAAGTGAAGAATTTTGTGATGAAGAGGTCATCCCAGATTTCCCAAGTGGGACCTAGATCCAATAGTACATGTCCTTATAAGAGTGAGGCAAGGATAGGTTTGGCACATAGGAAAGAGGAGACGGCAATATGACCACAGAGGCCGAGACTGGAGTGTCAAATGCCCAAGTCAAAGAAAGCTGGCAGCCACAAGAAACTGGAAGAGTCAAGGAACCAGTTCTCCGCAAGAGCCTTTGGAAGGGGTGTGGTCTTCCCAACAACATCTTGATTTCAGACTTCTGGCCTCCAGAACTGTAAGAGAATAACCCGCTTAATGTGTGATAATTTGTTACAGTCCCCACAAGAAACTAATGAAGGTAGCCTCCCCTAATGTCTGCTTTTCTGGGTGAGATATCTTGAAGGTCTTTCTCCCTTCCTGCACTTGCACAACCTTATCTGGAACATTCTCTGTGGCAGTAGCCTAAACCATTACAACCTAGTTTCTTATAAATTGTATGTGTGAAATCTCTAGAGCTCAAAAAACAGTATTTGGCAAAGAGCAACTCTTGTACCTTTTCTCAAGTCCATTCATTCAAACAGATATGTATTGAGCATCTACTGTGTGCCAGGCATAGTTCTAAGTGGTGGGGATACAGCAGGGAAGAAAACAGACAAAAATGTCTGTTTCCATGAAGTGTTCATAAGCGGGTAATAAGTAAAATAATGAAGCAAAATGTATAATATGATGGGTGGAGACAAAAAGTACAGAGAAAATTAAAGGGAGAGACAGGATGGGGAGTGGAAGTTCTCCCTTCTTACTAGGATGGTTTATTGCTGTTGTTGTTATTCTCTAAGTCGTTTCCAGCTCTGCAACCACATGGACTGTAGCCTTCCAGGCTCCTCTGTCCATGGGGTTTTTCAGGCAAGAATACTGGAGTGAGCTGCCATTTCCTTCTCCAGATCTTCCTGGAACAAGGATTGAACCTACGTCTCCTACAGTGGCAGGCAGATTCTTTACTGCTGATACACCTGGGAAGCTTGACTACTAGGATGGTTGGGGAAGGCATAACCAAGAGGGTGACCTGGTGGAGGTGGCTCTCCAGATAAAGTGAACCAATAGGAGATATAAAAGGATTTATTAGAAGGGATTGGTTCACATGCTTATGGAAGCTGGTAAGTCCAAAATCTGCAGAGTAGGTGTCCTAGTTCAAATTCAAAAGCCAGAAGTTGCTGTAGAACCAGGAAGATGCTTCCATTTAAAAGACTGTTAGACAGGAGAATTCTGTCTTACTTGGAGGAGGGTCAGCCTTCAATGGATGATCCAGCGGGGTCTGGATTTAACGTGTCATGTCCCCGGGAAATAGATGTTATCACAACTACACATGCACACACCCCATGAAGAAACAAAGAGCTCAAACCAGCTAAGTGACTGATCTTACAACACACAGGTAGTAGGACAAGACATCAGACATGATTATAGCAGGCGCCAAAGCCTGCTTTCTTTTCATTATTAGTTGTTTTATTTTTTAAGTACTTCTAAAAGAAACTGCTAGAGCTGTGAATTCCAAAACATTCAAGGCTGATGTGTGTGTTGTTTTCCTTACCTACTTTGCCAAGCGTTTTGTTCTCATTTCACTGCTGAGATTCTTCAGCATTTGCGGTGCTGTCATAGGGCCCAAAAGTATCTCACAGACTATTCTGAAGCAGCATTGATAGGCCTTCTCCTGTCTGAGCCCATGCACAGCGCTGCACCTCAATCAGCCAATCCAAAACTAGTGTGAGCATCTAAAGATGAAGGACCTGGTCCCTGCTTTCAGTTGGCTGGTAATCTCATTAGGGTGATATAACAAAGTGAAATGATGAGAAGAGATAAGGGCCGGGCTGTGTGACTCTGACCTTAGGTAGACCAGAATTTAATAACAGCAAAAGAAAGAATGATTAGTCTATGGAAGCTGCACAGGAGAAAGGGCATTGCAAGCTGGATGGAGGATATTGCAAACATCTAGGGAAGGTGTGAAGTCTTCAAAGAGGTTGAGTGAATTATCTCAGAGCAGAGCATGGACTCTGTCTTTTAAACTTCCAGGCTTTCAAAACGTCCCAATAACTTTGGTCAGCATGTTTGTTTTTTTTTTTTTTGAGGCAATACATTCATAAATGCTGTAAGAGCAAATTGAACATGAAATCCTCAGTTGATTTCATTTTCTTTTTTAATTTAGTAAGAGACCTCTTCAGAATGAATGTCATCAAGAATAATGTGACCTGAGCCACCCATTGTACTGAATGACTTCGCCTTCTTTTTAAAATTGAAATCAGTTTTTATTTTATATCCAGGTATAGGATCCACAATTATAAGTTAAAAAAAAAAAAGAAAGCAACTAATAAAAACCTTTCTATCAGCATTGCTAGGATTGCAATCTATATGCAGAAGTAACCTGCTGTTAACTCATGAGGCATTTTCCTTAAAATAAGTGAGTAGTGGCAATTAAGTCACTATCTGGAGTGATTTCTCAAACAATACACTCCATCATGTTACCTTAATTACCTTAAGCTATGGCTGTATTTTAAAGAAAGGAACCTCTTCTCATGACTGTTATAAATACAGACAAGTTATTTCTCCTCTTGTGGGAATCATGAGGCTAATGTTCTCACCTTTTTCCTTCTAAAACCAATCTTGATTTTCAAAAACTCAGAACAATCGTAGTAATTGGGATCAGCAGTTCTGTTGATTCTGTGTTCGGGTGGATCCCGGGTGTTTTCTGACTTCATAATTCTGCTCTTCCATAAGACAAATCCTTTTGCTGGCAAGGGCTTTTCAGCAAGCACCTGGGTAAATGTGAGCAGGCAACTCCTGGTTTGTAATTTCCATTCTTAACACCTGTGCCAGTGCATATTAAGACCAGGATTCCAGGGTAAATGTCACTAAAGGAAACAAATCTGAACTATGCAGGCCATGATATCTGTTGGTTGTATATATATATATGTGGGAGGCTCTCAGGTTCTGCAGTTTCAAATTCAAGTTCTCCACTGACTGAGCTCATGCCCTTGGATGTGTGATTCATGCTTGTTGTAACATCTTGAAGTCATTTTATAGGGATGTTGAACTTGTTTGCAGCAGCTTTGACTGGATTCTTTTGCTTGGTGCCAAAAGCTAGTTATTTGATGTGGTCTCTGTTTTAGAGTAACAAGGGGGTAAATGTAAATAAGACATTAGCATTGTCTAACCTTTCTCATAGCTGGAATGAATACCCTTTGTCAGTAGTTTTAAGCACCTTGGCGTATGTGGCCACTGTTGCCAGTTGTAATAAAATCAAGACAAAACAAGGAAATGATGACATCAGTGTAAAAATAGAATGAAATTTGACCACTGCAAATACCATACTTTACAACATCCTCAAAGCCTGAATAAAATGACCAGGGCCAGCTTCCTCATGGCTGAGTAGTATTCCATCATGTATGTGTGTATACATAATATGTGTATACATATACATGCATGTATACATACATATACATACGTATATTTGTATTAAAAAAAGAAGAAACTTAATACTGTAAGCGTCCATCTCAAGAAAGTAAAAAGGAAATAGCACCTTAAACCCAGAGAAAGTAAAAGGAAGGAAATACAAAAAATGAAACTAGAATCAGCAAAATAGAGAATAAGCAATTGTCAAGAAAGTCCACAAGGCTAAAGGGTTGGTTCATTATTCTAACATGCTTAATAAAATTGATAAACACACCACTCCAAGACTGCTATCTCTCTAATGAACTTAATTGCATTTGTTGCCCAGATACCAAGAAGTTTACTTTGAAATTGTAGTTGGCTAAACTTTCATCCAAGTCAATTTTCTTTCCATTATGCCAGGCTTCTGAAAGCCTGTTTTTCATCAGTTAAGTTGAATCGTAAGATAAAGGCATGATCCGGATAGGAAAGGTGCTGAGAGCGGGAAGAATGCTCGGGAAATAGAGTGAACGTGAACTGTGAACACGCTGCGCGCAGGGAGCGGGACATTTAAAGCGAAGCCCTCTAGGGGCCTCAGTGGACAGTGCAGGGAAGGAAGAACAACTAAATGGGAATGTTTGAAAGATGAAAACGAGTTTCTCTTACATTTCACCTTTCAGAAAAGTAGGAGAGCAACATGAGCAACAGACCACGAATATTGGTGTTAACAGCGGAGACGGAGCAGAGCCGTAGGTGCCCTCTGATGCCCCGTCTCCTCCCAGGGCAGGCGCTGGTTGTTGAAGTAACACAGCAGGAGGCATACGATTCTACAACCAGGAAACGCAAGCAAACGGGTGGCATATAAAGGAAGCACTCATACAGTTTGGTCTTTGCTGTCACCATACTGTTTAAGCTGCTAATCAGTGTTTCTCAAACTTTAGTATGCATGCTAATCACCTGGGCAATCCTATTAAAATGCAGGCTCTAATTTAGTAGGTCTGTGTAGCTGCTGCTGATGCTAAGTCGCTTCAGTCGTGTCCGACTCTGTGCGACCCCATAGACGGCAGCCCACCAGGCTCCCCTGTCCCTGGGATTCTCCAGGCAAGAACACTGGAGTGGGTTGCCATTTCCTTCTCCAATGCATGAAAGGGAAAAGTGAAAGTGAAGTCACTCAGTCATGTCCATCTCTTAGCGACCCCATGGACTGCAGCCTACCAGGCTCCTCCGTCCATGGGATTTTCCTGGCAAGAGTGCTGGAGTGGAGTGCCAGTTCCTTCTCCAAGACACGCATGCACGCTAAGTTGCTTCAGTCGTGTCCGACTCTATGCAACCCCATAAACGGCAGCCCACCAGGCTCCTCTGTCTATGGGATTCTCTAGGCAAGAGTACTAGAGTGGGCTGCCGTTTCCTTCTCCAAGGTCTGTGTAGACATTATGACAAGTCTACCTTTATAGTCTGACTTTATAACAAGCTCCCGGGTGAAACCGATGCTACTGTTTGGACCCCACTGTGAGCAGGAAGACTCTTAACTCAGACGCCCAAACACCAAATCATGACAGTAGCTGCTTCATCACTGCTGTGTAGAGTTAGCTACTAACGTTATCCAAAGTGTGAAATCGCACGTAAGCACCTGGAGCTTCCCTTGAAAACTGGGACGAGCTGGCCAGAGCAAGCCTTCTTGCTGCCTGGCCTCAGTCAGCTGGAGCCAGGTGGAGGCTGCCACTTTAGGGATGCCGTGATTTACCCTCTAAAATAATCCCCAACTCTGTCACACTGAGCCCCGTCCCACAATCCATCTAATCTTACTAACCTCAAGGGCTCTCACCCTTGGCTAAATACTGCAATCACAGGCGAGCTTTGAGAAGGGCTGGTGCCTGGGCCCCACCCCCTAAGAGCCTTATGTCATTGGTGTGGGATAAGGCCTGGTCATTTTGAAAGTTTCCAGGCGATTCTAATGTGCAGCCAAGGTTAAGCACTTCTGTTTAAATCAATTTAGCAACCACTCCAGCAAGGTTCTTAGCCACCATCCTTAGACTGTGATTCAGAAGGTCAAGATCACCCATTTCATAATATTGGCAGGACCCAAGACAAAAGGAGACTCTCAACTCATGGCCTTCTCCCTTCCCTTCCAGTGCCTCACTATCTACTCAACTCATTTTCTTGTATCCAAGAGGATCTTCTGTCCACAAGAGGGGGCACCCCAGCACATGTGTCCAAGATCCGTCCTTACTCCCGTGAAGCATCCTTCCTTGGTGATACCCCATACTTAGGTATATGCAAAGGGGCAACAAGGTCTGCCCTCAGGAGGACTGACTAAGGGAAGAAGACTGTGTGGGCCTGGAAAGGGTACCCAGGGCCACTTGGGAAGGAAAGCCTGGTTTCCCAGTGATGTGTTTCATGACACCAGCCAATTTTCTGAGAGCAGCTGGGGTCCTGCCATTCAGTTCTGACCCTAACTTCTCCAGGTT
The DNA here is from genome assembly GCA_006410615.1 of Neotragus moschatus. NCBI lineage: Eukaryota > Metazoa > Chordata > Mammalia > Artiodactyla > Bovidae > Neotragus > Neotragus moschatus. The sequence goes on from SJYA01001810.1 coordinate 787,459, forward strand.
AGCACACACTCCACAGCTTAAGGTTCTGTCCACAAGTCTGCTCCAACTTGAGATGCTCGTCACCAGTCTTGAGCTCCCCATACTTCTGACCAATCAGCTATAAATTGGGAGTTTTCTTTTCAGGTTTGACAATTTGCTAGAATGGCTTGTAGAATTCAGAAAGGCACGTCACTTTCATTAACCAGTTTGTTTAAAAGGGTACAGATGAACAATGGAAAAAGAGGCACACAGGGTAAGGTCTGGAAGCATCCAGACTGCAGGACCTTCTGTCCCCAGAAGCTAGGGTATCCTCCTTCCAGCAAGGTTTCTCCAGTGCAGAAACTTTGTGAACACTGTTGTTCAAACGTTTTTGTAAACCGTTCTCAAGCTAACTCCTTCCTTCCCTGGTGGTTGGTACTAGGGCCTGAAGTTTCCAACCCTGTCATCACCTGGTCCTTCTCTTGATTAGTCTCATTCTGAGATTACCCAGGGGCCCTACTCTAAGTTACCTCACCAGTATTAACTCAGATATAAAGACACTCCAATCACTTAGGAAATTCCAAGGGTTTTAAGAGTGCTGTGTAAGAACCAAAGACCCACTGTATTGCTTACAACACACCACCTGAGTGTCCCAACACTGAGGAGGCCACACTTGGAATGTCAAACCAGGAATTCATCATGCTTTTTGCAGACGCATCATGTTTTGGGGGCTTGGTAGCCAAAGAGCTGGAGTTTCCAAACTATTTATTTGAGGAGAGTGGCCACAGGCTTGGAGAAAGTTAGAGATTTAGGCTGGCTGCACCCTCAGCTTATGGGAGCTCTTTCTGCTAGAATGCTGTTATCACATGTGACTTAGAAATACAGGAGAAGCCAAACAGCCAACTGGGCACTGCTTTCATCTGGATGTTCCCCTGGAAAGTAAAGCTCACCTTGGCTTCAGGATTTTGAATAAAGAGGGCTTGTGTAAATGAGTTTTTTTCTAGGGGCTTAACCACTGAGACTTCTCCTGTGACCTTCCACTCTGTCTGTGGGGCTGATTCAGCATCTTCATGTTATGCATGGAAGCTGAGACTGAGATTTAGAGACTGGCCACTGGCCCAAGCTCCTACAGCTCCTCACTGGCCAAGGTGAGACGTGAATCAAGACACCTGGAACCTGGAAGTCCTTCTCCAAACCATTCCCCTCCGTGACCTCCTAGAACTCACACGTGCGGTAAATGTGCTGCCGTTTTCAACTGGGAGCTGTGTGACTCCCAGCAGAGTTTCTGTTCCTCGAGCCCAAAGGAGGTGGCACTGTGAATGTTAATGTTGGTCACAGCAAGAGCAGACCCTGTAGCTTCAGGGTGGACCAAGTTGCTCAAAAATGCCCACAAGACACATTTTCTCCCTGAGCTTATAGACCCAAGAAATGTGCGTGGCATTTAAGAGGCTATAGTTGTACCAATAGCCCTCATGAATCATGGATGAGGCAAATGTTCCTTAGAAACAAGGCTAGGCTCCCTTTAGTTAGTTAGGAAGAGATAAAAGGCTAAACTCCCCAGGGCAATTGATTGGTGAGTCTCCTCCTAAGTATCCGAAGAAATTAGCCAGCCTGCTGTCAAAGTTTGTCTCTGAAACTCCTGTTCCAAGCAAAATCCATGAGCCAGATATTGCAGACAGACAACCAGGCTGAAATAAACAGCAGAAACAATTTAGTTGACTCACCGTTGTCAGAGTACTTTTTCTTTACTGTCATTTTCTCTTTGAACTGGTTTCTAACTTCTAAAAATCAAGGGATTTCTTCTTTGAAAATGTTTTCTGACTGCTTTTGAAATGTTGGAGGTCACAGCTGCAGTGAGTCAGTGTCGCCAGCTGGCAGTGATTGGCTGGACCAGAGCAGTGGGTTCCCACTTTAGACAAGCATATGTGCTCCCAGTAGCCCAAATCACCATCTTTCATTGTTGCCTTACAGACACATACCACCCCCACCGTCACCACTGCTTTATACTCCAAACTTTACGTCTCCTCCTTCTATAGATATTTACAGTTAATAACTGCAAGTTTCCTGTTGTTCAAGATCCCTCGTCATTCATGATATGACTATTTCCTTATATATGAACCTTGCTTCAGCAGGTCACACTAGCCTGAGAGATAGTCATTGCTTGGCCACTGCTATAACCCCAAGGGCCCATCCAACCTTTAGTCCCCAAGTGTCTTATCCTGATGACACGCTTCTTCTCCCTTGCCGCCTCCAACACATCGTGGTAGACGTCAGGCTCTTTATGTTGATGGGGATTCCATGGCTCTGCAGACTCACCCAGAAAGACCGCCACAGTCGATTAGTAATGTCTGCCACGATCACCACAGCCGTGCTATCAGAGCCATCTGCTCTTTGCACTTTTTCTTGATTTTGTGCTTCCTCCCCGCCTCTCAATTATTCTGTCACTTCAGCCACACCTGCGACTACCAAGTTTCATTTCTAAATAGTCACTACTGATGTTGGCATCTTCTCGTTAGGTCTCCCAAAAGAAAGGTGGATTATTTTTCTAACTGCTAATTGCAGAACTTGAGCAAACGGCCCCATCACAGGCTGTACCTCTTCACGGACAACAGAGCCATCCTCAGGCCAGAACCCGGAAAACCTCACCCCCTCTAACTGGCAAGAGTCTGCTGCTGGCCGGCCTGGGCAGCTCCCTGGAAGTGACGCCAGCTCTCCTGTCCGCTTGCCGTTTCCCCTTCTTCTGGAGACGCATCAGGCCGAGAAGCGGGGACCCTCACCCACGCAGGCGCAGCTGGCTGAATCTCGGCGTCCTCGGGGTGGGCCTGTGGGTCCTCACCTTTCCCTTGCTCTCAGAAAGCACATCATCAAGGGGTCGGTCCTAGACAGATAACGAACCCCAAGTTAAGGGGTACTCCTTGTTCTGGCAAGTGTGAAAAGGGTCACTTTTAGAGCCTAAGAAGGGAAAGGGCCAGAAGCCCGCACAAGCCTGCAGAAGTGTTGTTTTCTTTCTGAGTTCCTCCACTCTTTCCTCTCTGTAATGTTTGTTCTGTTCTTATACCCTTTGCCTGTCATTTCTACCTCCCTAGTGCTAGATATCTCAGACAAAGGATGCTTAATATGCAAGCACTACATCCAAGCAGCCCCTGGACCACCCCAGTGTCCGGGAAGTGAGCTCTGGTTTTAGCATGGCCCCTGGGTGGTGACCAGAAGTCACAGAGTCGTTTACAGTGCAACAGTCCATAGGCCAGTGGGGAGATAAGGACCAGGGAGGAGAGATGAGCTTCCCGCAGCAGGTGAGTGGGAAGGAGCCCTCATAATCACCCCCACCAACCAGACACATTTCAGGATGGCACAAAAATATGCATACACTTTGAAGTCTCTGAAAAGTAGCTCATCTAGGAAAAAGCATCTCAAATAAATGATGGACATATTAAAAGTAAAATAGATTATTTCCATGTTCACCTATTTCCATAGGGAATAAACATGGGAAGAAACATTAAATGTCCAGGCCATAAGTGAACAGCTTGACAAATTTTTAAAAAAGTAATGAAATTGCCACTTGTATCAATATAAGATATATTATATATAATATATCAATATATACACTGTAATATATTAATAATATACATTAATATAATAATTATATTAAGTAATATATAATAATATAATATTGGTATAATATATTGTATATATAATATATAAAATATAATTCTGTTATTATAATATATATCAGAATATTGTCAGTGTCCTAGAAGTCTCTTTATTCTCAGCTCCAATCAATACTACCTCTATAGTCAAGTAACCATTCCAACTTCAGTCAACTAGTGATTTTTTTTTTTGAAGTTTTGAAACTCTACCTTAGTAGACTCATGCAGTCTGTGAAAGTAATAGTCACTCAGTTGTGTTTGACTCTTTTATGACCCCATGGACTGTAGCCCTTGAGGCTCCTCTGTGCATGGAATTCTCTAGGCAAGAATACTGGGGTAGGTAGCCATTCTTTTCTCCAGAGAATCTTCCTGACCCAGAGATAGAACCTGGATCTCCTGCCCTGTGGTTATATTCTTTACCACCTGAGCCACCAGGGAGGTCCATGAAGTTTGTAGTCTTTTGCATCTGGCATCATTTATTTGTTGTATGTAGCCACAGTTGGGTGTATTTGAGTACATCACAATTTATTTACCCATTTCACTGTTGATGGACTATTATGAGTAGTGCTGCTCTGAACACTTTACGGCAGAGAAAAATGTAAAGACTTAAGGATAACTGCCTCTAAGTTATAAATTCAGTACAAGAACAAGGGTGTGAAATTTCCCTGGAAAATTTCTCTTACTTCTGTGTGAATCCACTAAACAGTGTCAGCCAGAATGGGATGTTTTCTGCCCCTTTAGCAACCTGCTGTTTGGAGACATAGTATGATTGGGTGGGGTCCAACCAAAGCACTCTTCTACAAAGAAAATGCTAACATTACTTGTCATAAACTGTTTCTAGTACAGGATCCCCCACTTTTCCAAAGTTCACTTTATGCAACTACACTTTTATGAAAGACCTACATTAGGACCTGTTTGGCTAACCTAAAGAAATCCAAAGAGGATCTTCACTTTGAAAAAAGGGGAGAATAGTGTCCAGCAGCATCTGTTTTGAAGCAGAACCCAACTCAGGAGAGGGCTACCACCAAGCCACTTCACGGAACTACACAGCATCTAAACGCAAGAGGTGTGAACTGTGTCTGCGAATGTCTGTACTTTATCTCGCTTTATTTTGTGCCTCAGTTAGCAAGATGTGTCCTAAAGTAATTGCTTCTTCCTTCGCTGTATGCCGTTTCTGCTTACAAAAATCTCATAGGACGCTCTCCTTTGAGGATAACCGGGAGACCTGCACGTTAAGGTAGCCTTTCACCACTAGAGGGCGAGAACAACTCCGCAGCACTTCCCTTTGCCAGACCTGAAGTCAAAATGATTTATCGCAAAACAAGGCGAAAACAAGAAGTCAGAGAGGAAAGGTGAGAGCTGCTGCTGCTGCTGCTNCTTTGAGGATAACCGGGAGACCTGCACGTTAAGGTAGCCTTTCACCACTAGAGGGCGAGAACAACTCCGCAGCACTTCCCTTTGCCAGACCTGAAGTCAAAATGATTTATCGCAAAACAAGGCGAAAACAAGAAGTCAGAGAGGAAAGGTGAGAGCTGCTGCTGCTGCTGCTAAGTCGCTTCAGTCGTGTCCGACCCTGTGCGACCCCATAGACGGCAGCTCACCAGGCTCCCCCATCCCTGGGATTCTCCAGGCAAGAACACTTAAAGGCGAAATATACACCCATAAACTGAGACTTTTTTGGAGGGGGGGGGGATATGAAAAAATTCACCTGTGAGTCACCTTCTAACTTTCTGTCTTTCCTTCCATCCTCCTGTTTAAAAATCGGTGCCACGATTCTCAGTTGTTGAAACTACAGCTCAGTAGGGTGGGACTGAGTTGGACAGATCTCAGCGGGCATTTTTCAGCTCAACTTAGAGCCCTGATGAAGGTTAGAGGGAAGTTTATGAAACTCCCAAAGCACCAGGGGTTTCAGCCAGCTATAGGAAATCCTGCCACCTCCTCTTCTTTGTAAGTGATATTTCTTCCAATAAAGCCACCGTGTTTACTAAAATCAAGGCACTGATGGGTAAGGCTGCTGGCTGTCACACTTCTCCTCTCTCCATCTTCTTTACCTCCTGCAGAGTTCATCAAGATCACAGCCCAAGATGTGTTGTTTTTGCAGTGGGAGGAGAGGTTGGGAAATTCATTATGAAGGCGAGTTGCCTTGAGACTATTTATAATAAATTTCTACTAGAAAAGGACATTTGGCTGACAACCATTTTCTTCTGCCTTCGCATGACCAAATACAGTAAGAATTCAAAATGCGAACGGTAAAGCAAGGAAGAGGAGCCTACAGCTGGAGCAGTCTGTTTTCACATTTCACCCTGGCGAGTGACAAACTGGGAAAGGAGCCCCCTGTGTATTCCCTGTCCCCGTTAGCTCTCTCTGCTCCTCCGAAGGGCTAAGACGCCTTCTCTGTTAGCCAAGACTCCTTTGTGCTGCAGCTTAATTTTCCTGGCATAATTTTAAATACAGATCGTGTCTACAGTGCAGCAATTAGTGGATAGCCTAAAGACTTATTATTTCAAACTAATTGATATGTAGGAAAAGTTTAAATAACCTAACAGGGAGGGGGGATTTTAAATGATGTGTGCGTGGTGAAATTTAGAATTTCTCTCTGCTTTGGAAGTAGCAAAAACATCAGATTAAGAAGGGAATGTGACCGAAGTGTAAAATTGATCTGGAAATCTTTCTCTATTGACATTCTTGAGCTCGTGATTGGAAGAGAGAAAGATTCAGACATTTCATAAAAGGGGGGAAGAGAGTCCTGGTCCTCCCTGAAATCCACCCCCACAAATTCTAGGGGATTGTCTGACAAGAGGAATGAAGGCCAGAGTATACTTTGCATTGTGCTCTTAGGTAAGCAATAAGTAATGGAAAAACGTTGCCAGTTTTCCATTGAAACTCTGTGGTCAAATCTTCCTCTTGATTTAAACTTAAGAGGAGAGTCTATAAAGGCCAAGTTTGTCCAGCTACAACAGAACTTACCCCAAATCATCAGTGCTCCCCCAGGCAGGATTGCCTCCAACTTCTAAGAAATGTAAGAAAGGTGATGCAGTTAATGACATTACTGGCAAAACAGAACAAAAAGCCCACTTTTATAATTTCCTCATTCTGCATTCCAGCAAGTTTGATAAGAAAGTTCAGAAAATTTATCTGAAGAAAGAATACACTTCAAATGGAAGAAAGCAGGAATATTTTATTTTAAGAAGCAATTGAGACCTCCGATGCTAGATTATGTTGGCAACATTTTCAACATCAGAACTTGGCATTTGCGAGGAAACAGAATTCATGCCATGCCTAAACCATAGAGGAAGAAAACCAAACTGTCTTTACAATGTTTTTTCACAATGGATTCGTGTCATGAAAAATATCTGAATGACTTAGGCCAAGTCATTTAAACTTCATGGTCTTCAATCTTTTCAAATATAAAATTGCCACATAGATTGGTGACTTTTGGGGAGCCCTTCTGATCAAACTGTATCCTTCATTTAGGTACCTCTACACATTTTTAAATTGATACTACATCAGGTGTACAGAATTGTGTACACCTGATAATAATCCTTAGTTCACGACACACCCTGCTCAGTGGTTCATACAAGACCATACCGGTCTATTTGTTGTTTTTGTTTTTAGTTGCCAAGTCATGTCCAACTCTTTTCCAGCCCAACAAGCTCCTCTGTCCTGGGATTTCCAAGGCAAGAATACTGGGGTGGGCTGCCGTTGCCTTCTCCAGGGGGTCTTCTCGACCCAGGGATCGAACCACATCTCCTGCATTGCCAAGCAGGTTCTTTACCACTGAGCAATCAGGGAAGCCCCAACGGTCTGTTTACAAAATAATACAAAATAATATAATATATGCAGAAATGTGCACATATAGTCACCAGAAGAAAAATACAAGAATGTTTATAGTTGTACTGTTTGTCCCAAGTTGGAATCAGCCTGATGTCCATCAAGTGTTATATGGATAATAGAGTGTAATATAGTCACGCCATTGACTACTGCACAGCCATGAGACCGGATAGTCTACAATGGCACACAACATAATAAATGCTTTTTACAAGTGATATATTATGTGAAAGGAGCCAGATACAAAAGCATACACAATATTATTATGTTTAGATGAAGTTAAAAGGATAGTTACTTTCGGTGGGGGTCAGGGTGACTAGCAATTGAAAGGTGGTAAAAGGGAAACTTCTCAAATGCTGTTCTTGTTCTCCTGATCTGGGCACTGGTTAAATGAGTGTGCTTACTTTATGAAAGAAAAAGCACAAATCCATTGACTTGTTGTATTATCTGTGGTTGCATAACAAATACCAGTCAAAAACTCAGTGCCTAAGCAATAAGCATTTAGCGTTAGTCACAAGTTTTGGAGTTGGGACTCTTCTGGTCATTCTCAATGTCACTCGTGTGTCAGCTGAACTCCACTGAGCTTGGCTGGAGACTCTTTCAGGACTAGGAGTCAACTGGCTCTAGGCCAGTCTAGGTTGGCTTCAGGGAGCTCAGGGTCTCCCCAGCTAGCCTCTCAGCTGACAACAGGCAAGCCCAAGTTTATTCATATGCTGGCGATGGTGTTCAAAGAGCAAGAATGGAAGCACGGGAGGTAGCGGGGGGGCCTTTTGAGAAATAGAACTAGTACAGTGTCATCTTCTATTGACAAAAAATAAAATGCATAGGGGAAGAATGAAGAAGTGAGACCTTTTAAAGTATCAATCTATCACACTTAGGCTATATGTACTTTTCTCTGTGCACACTATGACATCACTGGCTCAGTGGACATGAGTTTGAGCAAACTATGGGAGGTGGTGAAAGACAGGGAAGCCCGGGGTGCTGCAGTCCATGGGTCACAAAGAGTTGGACATGACTGAGCAAATGAACAACTATACACAATAATAAGAATTTTTGATAAAATTAATTAGATCTGCATATGTCTGTTTATACTGTTGAATGTGGCTCTAGTTTGTTTTGCAGTCTAACATTTTACTCCATGAGTATATTGCAGTTTATCCACTCTCCTACTGAGGGGCACTTTAGAGATTTTTCATTTATTACTGTGATACACAGATCTGCTATGAACGTTCCTGCACATGTACCCTAATATAAGTTTTTCTTTTTATATATATATTTATTTGAGCATGTCAGATCGTAGTTGCAGTGTGTGCGATCCATCATTGCAAATCTCAGACTCTAGCTGCCACATGTGGGCTTGGGCTATGTTGCTCACAGCATGGGGGATTATAGTTCCTGGAACAGGGATTGAACCCACATTCCCTGCACTGCAAGGCAGACTCTTAATCCCAGGGTCACCAGGGAAGTCCCAAGAGTTTTTCTTGATTGTATACCAAACAGTGAAATTGCTATGTCATAAGGAATATGAATCTTCAGTTTTACAAGACAAAGCCAAATGTTTTCCAAAGTAACTCTATCCTTTTACACTTCCCTAAGTAGTATATAAGGAACCCTGATCCAGACACTTGCCAACAGTCAATATTCAAGTCAGATTTCTGAAGAGCTCCCATTATGATGGGAGTACAGTGGCATCTCATGGGGGTGTTTGCCTTACTCTAATAAGTAAAGAGAATGAGCGCATTCTCATTTCTGTTTCTTTTCTGTAACTCTGGTTTTGGCTAGAGGTGTTTCTTAAGTAAAATGCCTTTCTTATACTCATTTTAAAAACTGGTTATATTTTCTTATCTTATTGCTTTATAGACATCTTTATATATTCTCAATACTGCGTCTTTGTCAGGTGTCTATTGTGAACATCTTTGCCAGATTTATACCTTGTTTCTTACTTGGTTGACTGTCATTTGATTCACAGATTTCTTAATTTTAAGTGTTAAAATTTTTGTTTTAGTGCTTAGTGTTCACTATTGAGGCTTGTTTAAGCAATCCTTAACTACCCCCAAGGTCTGAATTATATTTATTTATATTGTCTTCTAAAAGACGTATTTATGGATCAGTTCCTCTTTTTCCCAATGATCTGTCATGTCACTGTGTTCATATATCAAAGTTGCGTACATACATGGGCCAGTTTCTTAGCTGCCTGTCCCATTCCATTGGTTAACGTGTCTATCCGTGTGTCTGCACTAATCTCTTGGTTATGATAACTTCATAACTCCCTGTATCTGGTAAGATACCCCTTCCTATTCGTAGTTGGTTCATCCGCTTCTAAGGCCAGCACTTAGGAAGAAAGGATTCATCCTTAACTGACTCAATACCTTGAATTTATCTCATAAAAGCCCTGTATTTGTAACTTTCTTATAAATAACATCTGTTGAAAAATAGAAAATATTTCAAAACAGCACAACTTAAACATTTTCCAGTTTAACCCTTCATATTCATATTTTTAAAATAATAACAAATATACTTAAATCCGTGTTTCTCAAACTTTTGTGTACATATGAATTACCTAGAGATCTTGTTCAGAATGAAAATTCTGATTCTCTTGGTCTGGGGTAAGCTTCATAAGATACTTTGAGTAGCAAAGTACTTTGAGTACAAGCAAAAAGGTACTTTGAGTAGCAATACTTTATAAGGTGATTTTATCCCACATAGCCGAGTTAGAGAACTTTTTCTTCTAGAGATGCCATTCTGGCTATCTTTGGAAAACCTCTTGAATTTTTTACCTCAGACCTATATTAATTCAAGAACCTGCTTTTTTTTTTTTTTATCTGTCTGGTTATTTTCAGAATCTCTAATTCTGAGGTATTGGTCAGATATTTCTTACTGAAGTCTTTTTTCCAGTGTAGACTCCAAGTTGAAGTCTATTAGACCATGTAAAATATTTTCAAAGATTATGGACGGTTCGGCAGAATAAATATCTACTTGAATGTGGTAAGACCTGGATAACACAGTGGCAACAGGAGAGGGAAGGAAAAAGAACATAATATCCCATCTCTATTCCACCTACCATGATAGCACATATCAATTCTGCCTTTGTTCTTCCTCCATTCTGTAAAAAAGCTCCAACCGACTTTCTGCTTTAGTGAATCATTGAGGAAATACACATATATGGCTTCCTCAGTTCAGTTCAGTCGCTCAGTCGTGTCTGACTCTTTGCGACCCCATGAATCACAGCACGCCAGGCCTCCCTGTCCACCACCAACTCCCGGAGTTCACTCAGACTCATGCCCATGGAGTCAGTGATGCCATCCAGCCATCTCATCTTCGGTCGTCCCCTTCTCCTCCTGCCCCCAATCCCTCCCAGCATCAGAGTCTTTTCCAATGAGTCAACTCTTCGCATGAGGTGGCCAAAGTACTGGCTCCTTGCTCATGCTTAGTAGAAGACACGGTTATTAAAAGAGAAACTGTAGTGTAATAATAACAGAGTTTGAGTTCTGACGTCATTATTTACCAGCTGTGTGACATAGCCACTAACTGATAGCAGTATTTCCCTCATAGAGTAATGTAAGAATTCAAAGAAGTAATAGATGCCGATAATTCATGTTAGTCATTTAACCAGTACCCAGCATATAATAAAAGCTTCATAAATATTCATAGTAAGTCATTTTTATTTGACAGTATTACAGGAAAATTGCCAAAGGCCTAGTGGAAGGAAACTTCTCTATGCTTAAGACACTGGTGATTAGTTCATTTTCATGGTAACTAGAAGCTTTAATTTCATGGATTAGCTCAGAGGCAGGTCTCCCCACAGTGATTCACAGTTCCCAAATCAATAAAACATACTGAACGGGCAGTTCATCTTGTATGAATAGCTCGTGTTATTTTGTAAGTTTGACTTGGCTCACCAATTATATTTAAGTTTCTAACCCTTAAGAGACAACTGTGAAACACTTATACAGGATTCCTCAAGCCAACTACATCAGAGTCAACCATTTATGTTAGTAGGTGCTCAATAAATATTCATTAGCAATCCAATGATGAACTGAAAACATTCATACGCTTTAACAGGGACACAAGTGGAAAAAGCAGGAAAAGCATCTGCTTGAATATAATGCACTTCAAGACCAGTTAGATCTGTGTAGTTTCAGAGAGGATTGGCTGTTTCTCAGTCTAAATCTAGGCATTGGGTGATTTATGGTAGATCTTCAGCTCAAGTGGTGTATAAGCAAGTCAAATAATATCTGTGCATTAGACATTGGGACACATCAATCTCAAAATTATAATAAACCCTCTGCAATTTTTATATGTTGTTGTTGCTGTTTAGTCACTGAGTCATGTCCGACTCTTTGCAGCCCAATGGACTGTGGCCCATCCGGTTCTTCTGTCCATGGGATTTCCCAGGCAAGAAAACTGGAGTGAGTTGCCATTCCCTTCTCCAGGGGATCTTCCTGATGCAGGGATCTAACTCTCATCTCCTGCACTGACAGGCATATTCTTTACCTCCGTGCCACTAAGGCAGCCCACCTAATATATGCCAGGTAATAATTCAAAAGCTAAGCTAATGTTTTTAGCTTGGGTACCCCAGAGGCAAACCCTGGGACATGGACTTAAGTACATGCAGTGATTCTGAGAAGTGATTCCAGGAAACTGGTGGAATGTAGGGAAGGGAGGTGGGGAAAGGAAGGTGGCAGTATAGAGTGTGTGTTTGTTAGCAAGTTAGACATCCTAGACAACGATGGAGCTGCGTAATGAAAAGGATATGGTTCTCTAAGTTTCCCTGTGGAAGCATGCTGTCTACCAACCAGAAACACTCACACTGAATTGTTACGTGACAAAGAAATAGAATCCTGCCGTATTTTGGTGCAGTTTGTTACAGCAGCCAGTGTTGTGCTAACTAATACATTCTTGCATACATAATTTGTGTTGCATGATTTATGTTAAGTTTAAGGGAATATGTGTGGATATGACAAATGTTTCTCCTATTTACGATTCATATTTATTAGGCAATTTTATACTGTAAAGATAGCCTCTTAAAGTTGCTTGAGAAATATTTGGTTATTCTGCATTTAAAGTAAAATTAGAGAATAATCCTAACAATAAATCTTGAGTATTTTATTTACCTACTTTAACAGCTAAAAGAAAGAGCTGATGTTGTGAATCCCAAAGGCATTATCACTTTCCACCAAGGAATGGCACCCCACTCCAGTACTCTTGCCTGGAAAACCCCATGGATGGAGGAACCTGGTAGGCTGCAGTCCATGGGATCGCTAAGAGTCAGACACGACTTAGCGACTTCCCTTTCACTTTTCACTTTCATGCATTGGAGAAGGAAATGGCAACCCACTCCAGCGTTCTTGNTGTCTGACTCTTTGCAGCACTATGGACTGTAGCCTGCCAGGCTCCTTTGTCCATGGGATTCTCCAGGCAAGAATACTGAGTGGGTTTTCATGCCTTCCTCCAGGGGGTTTTCCTGACCCAGAGACTGAACCCATATCTCCAGTGGCTCCCAATTTGCAGGCAGAGTCTTTACTACTGAGCCACCTCTGAAGCCCCATGGTTATACTATTATTTCCCTAAGTCTTCTCTGCAAATGCTTATTGCTTTATGTTTTATGTTAAGGTCTTTGATATACTTCACTGGGTAAGATGACTTGAGTTGGATGTGAGGTCAAATTGTGACTATCTTCTTAATATCTGTGAATTGTTTGTAGCATTTTTTTTAAGTAGTTCTATCTTCATTATCCCACTGTAACTCATTATTCTCTNAAATGCTTATTGCTTTATGTTTTATGTTAAGGTCTTTGATATACTTCACTGGGTAAGATGACTTGAGTTGGATGTGAGGTCAAATTGTGACTATCTTCTTAATATCTGTGAATTGTTTGTAGCATTTTTTTTAAGTAGTTCTATCTTCATTATCCCACTGTAACTCATTATTCTCTGATTTTGATTTGTTTCCTTAAAAAATTGGTTTTGATTATACTACTTTAATAACTCAGTCATCTGGCTTATTTTTTACTTATAACACATTTATGCTATACTGATTGTTTTAATTTATTTGTAAATGAATCTTTAAGAGTAAGTTTGCTTTCTCCTTGGTGTTCCCTTATATTTATGTATCCAAAAGCCTTGCTTAACTGGATCAGATCTCCATTTCTTAAGGCAGCTGAAAAAATACCAGAGACAGACAAGCTCTGAGTTTAAAAATGTTGGACAATATAACCAGGGAGCACCGAACACATTTGAACTTGACTGTGTTGCCTTTTCCTGCTTAACTTTCCAGAGTTCACAGAAGCAATGAGTGGGCAACATCTTTTGAAAAATCAAGTTAACTAAGAAATTTAGAAATTGAGTCTAGCTAGTCAAATTGGAGAACTCAGTCTATAAAACAAACTCTGATATGACTTTATGTATTAATATCTGAGTATAATGTAACAATTTGCCTTAAAATTGGAGGTTAAATCTGACAGTGTTCTTCCCTCTTTTTTCCCATTTTCTAAAAAACAGATCTTACAAACCTAAGGTCAAGGGAGCTCATGTTTACTAATATAGACAAGCTCCAAGGTATATCCTGCAAAATCAACCTTCTCATGACGATCTGTTCTGTGGTGATATTCCCCTCAGCAATGTGTTTAGAGGTCATAGCAATAAAAAGATGGTACCAACTGAATAAAATTGTGTGTGATTCATGGACTCCCCCCCCCACACACTGTATGTTATTGTCATAATACTGTTGATCTAACAAATAACCATGAAACTTGAAGTGGCATAAAGCAAGCACTTCCTGAGCTCATGAGTCTGTGAACTGGCACGGCAGTTCTAATCTGGGCCAGCTGATCCCAGTAGCCTGGCTCTAGTCTTTGTTTGGCTGAGGGGTCAGTTAAGGGCTGGTTGGTTTATAATAGCTCCATTTTTATGTCTGGTGTTTGAAGTGATGGAAAAGAGTATAACTGGGCCATGTATCTCCTCCTCCAGCAGGGTAGCTTGCGCTTCTTCACACAACACCTGAATAAGCTTCCAACAGTGAGAGTGGAAACACACAAAGCTTTTTGAGGTCTAGGCTCAGAACTGCATTCTGTGTCTCTGACTTATTCTACTGGACAAAGCAAATCACAAAGCCTCCCCAGACTCAGCAAAATGAAAAATATGCCCCACTTTTGGTGGGAAGAGCTGCAAAGGTTATGACTACAGGAGGGGTGAAGAATTGCTACCCGTTTGTATAGTCCATCTACGCAGAACACAAAACTTGAGTTGCACAGAACTGAACCTTGGTGTATTTGAGTACCTGAACCATAAGGTGGCAATTAGGTGGGAGACCATCCCCCTGGACACGAGCAGGGAGTAATCAAGAGCAAATGGTGGTGGTCGGTGAAGCTCATGATTGTAGGGAGAAAAAATGAAGAGGGATCCAAACTGAAACTCCACAGTGGGACCCAAACTCTCAGGTCCTCTGATCTCAGTCACATTTAAGTCTGTGAGGAGAGAAGTTAGAAACTCTCCACAATAGGACTCATGAGTGTGAACTGAATTGATTGCCAATGATAAAAACTCAGGAGATCTTACATGAAAATTTGCGTCTGACTTCTCTTGAAAATTAGAATCTGGCGAGCTTCTGTCTGAGCTGAGGGCCTGGCACTCCTGTTAGACCTTTTAGACTGGCGTGTCCTCCCCAGCGCCCACTTCCTTGCACACAGCCCACTTCTCTTATTTTCCTGACTTGCCTTTTCGCCTGACTTTGCAAACCTTGGGCCAGAAGAGCTCTAGATCCCTAATCGATGGGGCTTTTAGGAAGCAGAGCCAGATCCTGCACTGCATAGTTTTCATGTTTTCTTACAATGAATAAGTATTCCGTTTACAAGAAAGGTAAACAAAAAAAGAAAAGCTCTAAGTTGAGATTCAGTAATACATGCACTCTTGTAATTCACTAATAGATAAAAAGACTTTTGAAAGAGTGAAACATATGGCATTTAATGTACATTTAATTTAGTCTATACATTAATCATTTTAATTTATTACAATAGTTTAGAGCATAATAAAGTCTACTACTAACCCATGATAAAAGGAGGAATCTACCAAAATTATAGTTTAGCCACAATTGGGTCAATTTTTAAATTTAAAAAATTATTACAATTAGATTATTATTATTATCATGATATTGTGATTTATAATAAGGAATATGCATTTGGTCTTCATCCCAGTTCCTGGCACAGAACTTCTGAAATCCTTGGAATTCCTAAGTATTAAGAGCAATAAAGGTGTCTTCTGTTATGTTGCTGCTGCTGTTGCTGCTAAGTTGCTTCAGTCGTGTCCGACTCTGTGTGACCCCATAGACGACAGCCCAGCAGGCTTCCCTGTCCCTGGGATTCTCCAGGCAAGAGCACTGGAGCAGGTTGCCACTGCCTTCTCCTTCTGTCATGTTAGTGAAGTAATTTAGGGGAAGCACCTAAGGATGGGACTAGTTATCAGAGGAACCATTCTAGTGATTGGAGGGTTGATACTTTCAGGTACTTACTTCCTCCCAACCTCTGGAGAGAGAAGAGGGTCTGGAGATGGAGTTCAATCACCAAAGGCAAGGAGTGACATCAGTCATGACTACATAGGAAACCTCCACAGACACAAAGGACTGGGTTCAGAGCTCTTCAGGTTGGTGAACAGGTGGAGACTGGGCAGAGGGGCCCACCTGGAAAGGTCATGCAAGTTCTATGCCTTTTTCCCATACTTTGTTCTGTACATCTGGCTGTTCTTGAGTTATATCATTTTATAATAAACCTATGATCTAGGAAGTAAAATGTTTCGCTAAGTCCTTAAAGAAACAGATGCCAGTGAGGGCCTTCTGGGAGCCTCCAAACTAGAGAAGGTCAGGCAGAAGTACAGGTAGCAACCTGGACTTAAGATCAGCATCAAAGCTGGGTGGGGGTGAGGGCAGGTCACAGTCTTGTAGACTCAGCTCCTAAACTGTGTGATCTAATGCTATCTCCAGGTAAATCAGATCAGAATTGAGTTTAACTGTAGGACACCCAGCTGGTCACAGAGAACTGCTTGGTGGTGTGGGAAAAAATAGCCACATATCCGAACTGGGTGGAAAAATCATAATTATTAAAATTAGATTATCAAAATATTATTAGAAAATATTAGTTTAAGAGTTTATTCGGCATTTTCTCACATTTCTTTTTTTTTTCATAAATTAAAAAAAGTAACAGCCTACCAGGCACCATGGGGTCTTGTCTACCAGTCATCTAAGAGAAATTGGTTGCTAGGTCAGGTACAAGATATTTATAGCTGAAGGCTGCCCAAACTAACCGAATTGAAATCTGCTGTTTCTTAAATACAGGGCTCCATGCTTTTCTCCCTTTCCCTACATTCCTTGGAAGCAAAACTTTAATGTCCATGTTGCTGAACTAAAACTGAGGCAAATCCAGGATGAGGTCAGGACGAGGTAGATGGAAAACATCAGACTCCACACTGAGATGTCACTTTTGCCTGAGTGTGACCATGTGAAAGCCCTAGCCTGGCGAGGAACTGGCCCTGGTCTTCTTGCGTCTGATGCTCCCCTGGTTTGTTCCTGATCCTGAGGGTGGAGCTGTGTGTGAAGGTGACTTGACTCATCATGGCAGTGTGACTCTCAAGGCCCTGTGGGTATCACTGTCATAGCACATTTCCTTCCTGGCTTATTGGAATTCATATGCCAGCAAAACATATTCATGAATGCCTAACATTTGATATTTGAGAATAGAGAACTTTCAATACTCAGGCCAAGCAATTTTATTAGGCACTTTTTGATATGAAAAGAAAAAAAAAGTCATTTAAACATATCCACAATTCAAGACTCTTGGGGCCTCTTGTTTTTCAAAATTCATAAATTTGCTGATTTTAGAAAGAGAATATGATGCATATACCATAAGCATGATATACCCCAAGGGGGCCTGGTCACCCTCAAAATGAAGCAAATTAATATAGCTACAGTACCATGTATGGATAGTCACATGAAGTGGGGTTAAACAATGATTACAAATAGCCTTATGATTATAAATACCCTTACGATTATAAAGTAGAAGTGACCAATAGAATCAAGAGATTAGATCTGATAGAGTGCCTGAAGAACTATGGATGGTGTTTTGTGACATCAAACAGGAGGCGGTGATCAAAANAATATAGCTACAGTACCATGTATGGATAGTCACATGAAGTGGGGTTAAACAATGATTACAAATAGCCTTATGATTATAAATACCCTTACGATTATAAAGTAGAAGTGACCAATAGAATCAAGAGATTAGATCTGATAGAGTGCCTGAAGAACTATGGATGGTGTTTTGTGACATCAAACAGGAGGCGGTGATCAAAACCATCCCCAAGAAAAGAAATGCAAAAAGGCAAAATGGTTGTCTGAGGAGGCCTTACAAATAGCTGAGAAAAGAAGAGAAGCAAAAGGCTAAGGAGAAAAGGAAACATATATCCATCTGAATGCAGAGTTCCAAAGAATAGCAAGGAGAGGTAAGGAAGCCTTCCTAAGTGATCAGTGCAAAGAAATAGAGGGAAACAATAGAATGGGAAAGACTAGAGGTCTCTACAAGAAAATTAGAGATACCAAGGGAACAGTTCATACAAAGATGGGCACAATAATGGACAGAAATGGATGTACATAAAAGAAGCAGAAGATATTAAGAAGAGGTGGCAGAAGAACTATACCAAAAAAGATCTTAATGACCCAGATAACCATGATGGTGTGGTCACTTACATAGAGCCAGACGTCATGGAGTTTGAAGTCAGTGGGCCTTAGGAAGAATCACTACAAACAAAAATACTGGAGGTGATAGAATTCCGGTTGAGCTATTTCAAATCCTAAAAGATGATGCTGTGAAAGTGCTGCACTCAGTTCAGTTCAGTTGAATTTCTCAGTAGTGTCTGACTTTTTGTGACCTCTTAGACTGCAGCACGCCAGGCTTTCCTGTCCATCACCAATGCCTGGAGATTGCTCAAATTCAGGTCCATAGAGTTGGTGATACCATCCAACCATCTCATCCTCTGTCGTCCCCTTCTCCTCCTNAGTTCTGACCCTGTGGAATAGCCTGCAGATCCATTCTCTTTCTATCCCCTCTGCTAATGCTAGTTTCAGCCTCCATCTCCTCCCACCTGCCAAGGTTTGCAGCCTCTAGTTCTAAATCACGTAATCATTTCTACATGTTGGAGCCAGACTGATCATACAAAAACAAAACTGAGATTAACAGGCTTTAAAGAACCCCAGCTGTCTTCAGGATAAAGTCTAAATCCCATAATAAATGTTTAAGATCTTACATGATTTGGTTTGTACGTAACTCTCCATTCCTGTCTTTTGGACAGTCACATTCTGGGCTTTTTAAATACTATTCCCTCAACTACTTAGATTTCGTACTTTCTGTTTCTCTTTTCCTTGAACTCCCTGAAAACACACTTATACACACACTCAAGTTCTCTCTTTTCCCTAACTCTAATTGACCTTCCGCTTTATAAAGTAAATGTCACTTCTTCTAGGAAGCTTTTGTTGATCTGCCCAAGCTCCCCCTCATCTGTGTTTTATCAATTATCTCTTGCTGCATTACAAACACCTCCAACATCCAGTGTTATATATATATTTTTAAATGTTCTATTGATCGTGAGTCTGCAGATAAGTACCTGGTTCTGCTCACCTGGGCTAGGCTGATCTCATCTGGGCTCATCTGTTAACCTGCAGTTAACTATGAGTTCCTGGTGGTTAACCCTGGCAGGGCTATTTTACATGTCTGGAATGTTGGCTGGAACAACTAGACTGATTTGGCTCCTCTCTATGTGATTTTTTTCACCCTTCAGCAGGCTAGCAATGGGTTTTTCACATGTCCAAGACAGCAACCAGAGAACAAGCAAAAGCCTTTCAAAAGCCTTCAAGGCTTCTTGAAGTCTAAACTCAGAACTAGCACACCATTACTCCCAACACATTCTGTTGGTGAACATAAGCCACAAGACCAGTCCTGTTTAAGATTAAAAGGACACTGTGGTGCTATAGAGAAAATGATGTGGACACAGGGTGGCCACTGACACAAAAAAATCCATCAAAACCATGTAACTTCTTTCACATATAGAGTATGTACCAACTGCAATGTACTGGCCTATCCTCCATTGACAGCTTTTGATATCA
Source organism: Neotragus moschatus (assembly GCA_006410615.1). Taxonomy (NCBI): domain Eukaryota; kingdom Metazoa; phylum Chordata; class Mammalia; order Artiodactyla; family Bovidae; genus Neotragus; species Neotragus moschatus. The sequence goes on from SJYA01001810.1 coordinate 807,036, forward strand.
GAAGTCACATCTCATCCCCAAACACACCAGAATTAAATCCCTCAGTAAATATTGCATTTATTGTGAATAAATTTGTTTACTTATCCAGTTATTAGTGCTAATGTAGAAAAATAACAATTTATATATGAAGAATAAGAGTTACTAACTCAAAGCTACAGTATTATTTATTCACAGCTCTCATAACAGGGCTAGACCACATAGAACAACCCTTATTTGCAGCACCAACCCCCAAACACAACACTGCAAGAGACAGATGAAAGTACATCAGTCACCAAATACTAGATTCTGGAACACAGATGGAGAAAGTTGGTCTCACTTTGCATTCCAGTGCATATACCAACAGCCCCATTTTGCCCACACCTGTGAACTCAGGAGCCATTCTTTGTCCCCTGGAATTCATGTACAGTTCAGTTGTTTCTTTGGGCATTCTGCATGTANAAAGTACATCAGTCACCAAATACTAGATTCTGGAACACAGATGGAGAAAGTTGGTCTCACTTTGCATTCCAGTGCATATACCAACAGCCCCATTTTGCCCACACCTGTGAACTCAGGAGCCATTCTTTGTCCCCTGGAATTCATGTACAGTTCAGTTGTTTCTTTGGGCATTCTGCATGTATTTTTAATTACAGTTTTATTTAATAGTTTATTACATACACAAAATTCATCTTTTGAAAGTATACCTTTCAATAGCTTTTAGTATCAGTTCAGTCGATCAGTCGTGTCTGACTATTTGCGACCCCATGAATCGCAGCACGCCAGGCCTCCCTGTCCATCACCAACTCCCAGAATTCACTCAGACTCATGCCCATTGAGTCAGTGATGCCATCCAGCCATCTCATCCTCGGTCGCCCCCTTCTCCTCCTGCCCCCAATCCCTCCC